>SZWC01002704.1:107273-129665 GCA_023375785.1 Penium margaritaceum
GACCGGCATTCTTTCCAAACGACACTTGTTTTGTGCAATTGGCACGTGTACTGTGCAACCGACTCTTGTTGGAGGCAATCGGCACTTCTCTTGTGCAATCGGTACTTTTTTGTGCATCCAGCACTTGTTTCGTGTAATCGGCACTTTTGTACGCATGACAACGACATTTGAGACTCACAAAAGTGATGTTATTGATGGTGGTATCTGTGGTGGAATCTGCGCTCACGTCGGCGCGCTTGCTGCACTCGCCTGTGGAGTGCGTCCTAAAATCAGTTGGAAATGCATATTACACTTGTGTCACTAACACATCTCGCAACCGAGACCAAAGTACACGTGACACTTTTATCAAGGGTGCAGCCTGTACCTGTAAAGTTATTGTATCCACACGTTAGTGATAGTTTTGATGTGTGTCAGTTGTGCAATCGACACAACGATGGTGTGATTGACACCTGACTTTGTGCAAAGAACATAAATTGTCGTAATAGTGGGAGAGGCACTTGTTAAAGCGGTTCATTTGCCATCCACAAAAACAGTATAGCCAAAATTTGCACTCAGTTATGCGGTAGTGCGATCGGAACTCGTGCAACTAGCACAATCTACATACATACAGTGGTGCAGTCGACACTCGCACAAGCAATGCAGCCGACATCGACGATTGCCTTGCAGCAATTCAACCAACAATCGTGAAACTGACACATTTGGCAAACATTTCACCGGCGCAGTGTTCACCGATGTCATTAGTGCAATCGGCACTCGCATCAGAACGCACCCAATACACGTTTTACTGCCGTAGTAACCACTTTGTGGTTCTCGAAGGTCTCGTATCACTTCGGCACCCCTAGTGCAAAGAAATTAGCTTGAAATCATTTGGTTCAAGTGAATTTTGTGAAAAGGTGAAAACGGCCGGTTTTCCTCTGTACATCCTTTTTTTACTACTCAATCAGAGTTGTGTACCGCTTCTAAAGGAGAACCCATGGCCAACTAGACCCCAAATTCCGGGTTCCACCGTCATCGTTGCAAGCGATTAAAAAATGGTTAACATAAAATTCCTCGACTTGAGTTTTCTTGAAGAAAAAGAAAAACATGGCCCATCAAGTGCTGCTGTCTTGCTTGAGGCTTAAAACCTTCCAAACGACACTCAAGGTGTTCCAAGAAAACTATCGGCTTTCCTATGTCCCTTGGGCAGGAAAACATTCTTGAATGAAACTTGAGGGCTTTTCAAAATTTCATACAGCTCGGACTCAGCTCCATACCGCTTTTCGCGGTGGTCAAAACTGGGTTCAAATGGAGACACGGTCTCCATTGCTGTGGAAGGGTCCTTAAAGCCTTGGTAGAAAAAGACTAGGGGCTGAAGTCGCGATGTATTGTTATGCAGTTGTCAATTCCACCCACTAGGCTAGTCGCACGCGTGGTGTAGCGCGAGGTGTCCCACGTTGCTCGAATGTGGGTCCTCGCCTGTAGGGCGGTGGATGGAATGAGTTGAGGGTCGGAGACCCTCATCTACCGCGGTTTTGGCCCATTGGGCCAAGCTTCCCATCTCTTTGTTGCATTTGGTATCAGAGCGCCGGGGTTCGACACCCATTGTGGGCATCGTGGGTTGGTCCATTCCTGTGTGGGAGGAATGTAGAGCAAGGTGTCCCACGTGGCTCGAATGTGGGTCCTGGCCTGTGGGACAGCGGCTGGGATGAGTTGAGGGTCGGAGACCCTCAATTACCGCGGTTTTGGCCCAATGAGCCAAGCTTCCCATCTGTTTGCTACAAGTGGTAAATGCTCGCCACAAAATCTCGACAGCAAGCGGCGGCCAGGGAAGGGAAAGGCCCCTCCTTCCCTGGGGCCGTCCGCTCCTGAGAGGAGAGGGAGAGCAAAGCTTCGCTCCCTCTTTCCCTTTCTGATGTTGTCGGAGCCTGCGCGGAAGGGGAGAGGGGAGTTTACCTCCCTCTCCCTTTCCGGCGCCGTCGGCGCCTTACGGGAGGGGAAGAAGTCAGATTAGCTCCCTCTCCGTGTCTGGTGCTGTCGGCACCATAAAGGAGGGGGAGAGTGGTTTGTTGGTTTTTTCTCTCATTACGCTCTGTTGGTGCCTCCCGGCTTGTGTACATCGGCGTGCAGATGACTGACGACGAGACTCGACGCTGATGGAGTGTCGTCCGGTGGAGCCAACGCACGCTGAGGTCTTCTCGCAGTTCGCTGGAGCCTCCTCTCTCCGGCGACGTGTTCAGCTCCATCGGCAGGCCTCCTCGGCGGTCGCGCTGCCGGCGGTCACGACCACCGCAATTGCTGTCTGCATGCGTCCAGCGCGTCCTATCGCATCTGCATCGTCATGCGCTGCCTAGGGTCCTTGTTGCCTGTTGCATGGCCCTGTTCGGCATCATAGACCATCGTAGGCACTACTTGGGTTCAGGCCGCCATAACGCCTTGCTACTATTTTTCTAGCTGATTCTGGCCGCACGGCTGCGTTCGCAGCGTCAGTATTATGGTATGGTCCAATTTTCAGGCAAAGCGGACGACACCCGAGTTTTGGGCTGTCGGCCGTCTGGCAGGCCTCACCGAGAAAACCTGCCAGCCTGAAAACAGGTAATTTCTGATTGGCTGGTGAACTGAGTAACAAGCTCTATAGAGCTGGGGGGGAGGCTAGTTCTTGGAGGGGTTTCCCATTGTGTCTTGTTGTTCATTGCTAATCAGTCTTTTCTAGTTTTCAGCTGCTTTCTGGCGCTAACACTGGCGCGCGCACTTCTGAGTAACAAACCCAGAGCTTCCAGACTTAGGCTCTAGAGCAGCAGACTGAGGGGGCAGCAGACTTAAGCAACGAGCGTGGAAGCCCGCACGCTGCATCAACAAGGCATGCTGCCCCAATCTGCCACTTAGATTTCCAGATTGGTATCAGAGCCAGAGCGTAGCAGCAGCAGCAGAAGACTGGCGTACAAGTGCCAGACAACGCCGGCGGGTCTCCATACGCGCCAGTGCAGGGGAAATGCTGTCGGATTTTCCCGGCAGCATTGACACGCCTGGTGGCGGTGTCAGAATTTTTCCCACAGCCACTGGGCCAGGGGAAATGCTGCTGGATTCTTTTTGGCAGCACTGACCCCCACGTTGGACGCGAAGAGGTGAGCGGCCGGCCACGTCAGGCGCTTGTTGGCGACGACGCACGTGGCGACGTCCTCCAGGTGTGACTGACAGCAGCAGCTAGCAGCAGTAGCTTACAGCAGCACACAGCAGCAGCTAGCAGCAGCCGCAGCTTGCAGCAGTAGTAGCAGCAGCAGCTCCCTGTAACAGGAGCAGCAAGCAAGCACCAGCTACAACAGCAATAGCAGCAGGCTGCAGCAGCCGCATTAGCGAGCCACAGCAGCAGCAGCAGCAGCTGCCCGCAGCGGCTGCAGCTACTCGCAACCCGCAGCAAGCAGCAGCTTGCTGTTGCCAGCGAGCAGCAACCCGCTGCTCACTGCCAGCGAGCAGCAGCCTGCTGCTTGCTGCCAGCGAGTAGCAACCGGCTGCTCGCTGCCAGGGAGCAGCAGCCCGCTAGTCGCAGCCAGCAAGTAGCAGCCGGCTGCTCGCTGCCAGCGAGCAGTAGCCTACTGCTTGCTGTCTCCGAGCAGTAGCCCGCTGCTTGCTACCACCGAGCAGCTGCCCGCTGGGACGAAGAAAACCGGAAAAAAACAAAAAAAGAGGAAGAGGGAAAACAAATCCCCCAACCCCGTTGCGTGTAGTAGCAGCCCGCAACAGCAACGAGCTGGAGCTGCAGCACGTAGTAGCTGTAGTAGCATGCAGTAGCGTGCAGCAAAAGCAGCAATAGTAGTAGTGTGCAGCAGAAGTAGCAGTAGTAGCAGCAGCAGCAGTAGCAGCAGCAACAACAATAGCAGCATCAGCAGTAGCAGCAGCTGCAGCTGCAACTGCAGCCGCAACAACATCACCAGCAGCTGCAGCCACTACCGCAATAGCAGCAGCAGTACCGGCAGCAGCACTAGTAGTAGCAGCACCAGCAACAGCAGCACCAGCAGCAGCAGCAGCAACTGCAATGACTATAGCAGAAACAGCCGCTGATGTCAGCACCTCTCTACTGACGTCACTGCTGACGTCACTACTGACATCATCAACAAAGAAAAAGGCAACCAAAAGGGGGAGAACAGTAGCACTGATACTCAGTAGTCTTTTCCGACGGCAGCTATCCGAGGCTGACGTCACTACTGACATCAGCAGCGCAAACAAAGAAAACAAAGGGACACGCGCCCATGGCTGATAGTCCTGGTCAGGAGGGGTCCTCCTCTGTTGGAGGGACGCCTATCCCCCCTTTCTTGCAGTGCCTGCAGCAGCAGTAGCAGCACCAGCCGTAGTAGCAGCAGCCGCGGCCACAGCAGCAGCAGCAGCAACGGCAGCAGCTGCAGCAATAGCAGCAGCAATAGCAGCAGCGACAGCAGCAGCAACAGCCACAGCAGCAGCAGTAGTCGCCACAGCAGTAGCAGCGGCGGCAGTAGCAGCAGCAGCGGCAGCAGCAGCAACAGCAGCGGCAGCAACAGCAGGAGCATCAGCAACAGTAGTAGCAGCATTAGCAGCAGCAACATGAGTAGCAGCCGCAGCAGCTGCCGCTGCTATAGCGGCAGCAATAGCAGCAGCCCACTGGTATTGTTGGCGGCAACCCTGACCCCCTCGTTGCTCTTCAGCAACAGCTTGCCGTCTTGACACAACAGCTTGCAGCGCTCCAGCCAGTAGCCTCCCAGTCTACCACCAGTGTGCCCCTGTCGTTCATCCCTCTAGGGCACGCCTGTCTAGTCGTGTCTGCTGCCACATACTACCTGGCACAGCAGCAGACTCAGCGTTAGCGGCAGACAGTGACCTCCGTCCTTGGCCCCACTCTTGGTGCCGGCCACAAGCAGGACTTTGAGACGCCGCCGCCGCCGCTTCAGGCCGGCGAGCAGTTTCAGAGCTGGGAGCTCAGCTTCCGGATCTGGGCGCAAGGTGAGGGTCTGTGGGCATGGTACACCCTCCCTTACGACCCCACCCAGGCCGACCAACTGTACGACGCTGGTCGCGCTGTTCGTGCCCTCGTCCCAGTCGCCCCTCCGGCTTCCCGCCTGGCCCTAGAGCCTTTCCTCGGCGACTTCACTGCTGGCGACACTCCAGACCCTGCAGCCGTCTGGCACGTCCTCACCAGGCCCCATCGCCTGTCCAGCAACGCTGAGATCAGCCGTCTGATCCGGGAGTTCAACTCTCTGCACATGGAAGAGACCGAGACGGTCACTGCCTACTAGCAGCGGGCAGAAGACATCCTTCGTCGTCTCGGCATATCTGCTCCGCCTCCTCTGTCCACGCTTCTCACTATCAAGCGCGGCGCCTTCAGCGTGTACGCGGACGTCTTCGTCCACTACCCCCAGGACGTCCTCTCCACCATGGCAGCCCAGGGCACCCTCATGCCCTGGGCATACGAACTCTTCCTCCGCATTGAGGAAGCTCGCCAGGAGTCCCAGCTCCATCGCATGCAGGCTCTTGCATCCCCTGCCGTCGCCTCCCCTGTCGTTGCCTCCGTGGCCATCTCCTCCTCCACTGCAGCTACCTCCTCATCCTTGGGAATGAAGAAGAAGCGCCGGAAGAAGGAAGGCAAGGGTTTGCCGTAGCAGCAGTAGTAGCAGCAGTCGTCGACCGGTTCTAGCGGTGGTGGCTCGGTCTGCCAAAACTGTGGCCAGCCCGGGCACGGGTGGTACACATGCCCTTTCCCGACAAACGAGGCGCGCGTCATTGCCACCTTGCGTCGCCAGCGTGAGCGCCGTCTTGCCTCTACCGCCGTGGCTACTGCTGGCCCTGACACTCTGACCTTGTCCAGCAGCTCTTCCACTCTGATAGCTCTGCCAGTCCCGCAGACACCCGCGCCGCTGCAGTACTACTCACAGCCATCGGCGCTTCCGCTTCCTTCGTCGGCTCCGTCCTCCTACTACCCGGGCTCCTGCGCCGTCACTCCGCACTCCGCCTACACTCCCGGGCCATCGTCCTGTGAGCGTCAGCTGGAGCAGTACATCGCGCTCCAGCTTGGCCTGCCTCGCCCCCCTCCCCAGGGAAGTGCGAGTTGCGTCACCTCCTGCCCTCCTGCCCAACACTGCATGACTAAGACTGAGCTGCGGTCCTACCCCGTTTCTTCGTCTGTCTCGTCGTCTCCTGTAGTATCCTCCACCCCCTTCCTAGACAACATTGCGTGGCTTGACGATTGGCAGTCTCGTTTCGCACCCCCTTCCACCGCGTCCGCGTCCCTTGCTTGCTACCATGTGACTGTTAGCGATCTGGCGACCCCTGTCCAGGACCCTGCTGAGACCTGGATCATCGACTCCGGGGCCACGCATCACATGACGGCCTCTCGTGAGGCCTTCAGTATGCTCGGTCCAGTAGGCGATGTCTCCGATGTCCGGACGGGCTCCGGACAAGTGTTGCCGGTCCGTGGTGTTGGCGTCGTTCGTTTCCGTAGTCCTGCCGGTGACGTCTTTCTCACCGATGTCATCTTCCTCACTGGTCTCGAGCTCAGCCTCCTGTCCGTGATTGACTGCATGAGCATGGACGTTGTTCACTCGCGTGGTGTTGGCACTGTGTCGTTGCATCCATCTGGTCTTGTCGTACTGCACGCCACCGCCGGTGGCAACCTGTGGCATGTTCCTCGCCTATCCTCTTCCTCTCCCGTCTCTCCCATGTCGGCCGCCACAGGCCATGTGTTTGTCACCAGTACACTTTCTCCTCAGCACACCCGCCTCAAGCATCGCCGCCTTTGCCACGTCCACTCCGTCGCCGTAGAGAGCATGCTCCGCACCCAGCCAGCCAAGGGCCTTGACCCGGAGACTTTCCCTCTCCCGTGCCCCACTGAGTGCATTGACTGCGCTCAGGGAAAGATGCACTGGTCCACGTACCCCTTGTCTTCCTCCCATGCGTCTGCCCCTCTCGACCTTGTCCACTCGGACGTCATGGGCCCTCTCCCCACCGCGTCCATCGGTGAGCATGGCCACTATGTCCTCACCTTTACGGACGACTATTCTTGCTACCGCTGGGTCTTCTGCCTTTGGCAGAAGAGCGATGTCGCCTGCGCCATTTAGGACTGGCTTGTCCTCGCAGAGCGCGAGTGTGGCCGCCCTCTTCGCCGCTTTTGCTCCGATCGCGGCGAAGAGTACATGGGTGAGGCCACGACCTTTCTGGCCTCCCGCGGGATCCACCATGAGACGTCTGCGCCCTACACACCCGCCCAGAACGGCGTCTCCGAGCGGTGGAACCGTACCATGGCCGACACCGTCCTCACCATGCGGGTCGAGTCCGATCTCTCCGATGGCTTCTATTTTGAAGCCATGGCCTACATGACCTGGGTATAGAACCGGATTCCCCATGGTCCCCTTCCCCACCAGTCCACGCCCTACCAGCACTGGTGCGGTCGGCGCGCTCATCTCTACCTAGCTCGCGTCTGGGGCTGCGTAGCCATTGTGTGGCTGCCCGCCCCACAACACGACAGCAAGCTCGCCCCCCACAGATGCCCCTGCACCTTCCTCGGCGTGTCTCGTCAATCAAAAGCCTGGCGCTTCTGGGACCCGTCCCTGAGCTCCATCGTCGAGTCCCGCGATGCCCTCTTCTTCGAGGACCTGTTTCCCCGAGACCTCATTCACTCCGGCTCGTCCGTGTCCCTCCCGTCGCGTGGGGGAGTGGTGAGTCCGTCCTCCGTCCTGTCGCTTCCGGGTGACACAGTACTCCGTCCCTCCGGACCACCAGCACCGATCGCATCCGCTGACCCCTCGGGGCCAACAGTCCCCGCCACGTCCGCTGGCCCCTCAAAACCAGCAGTCCCGGTCGCGTCCGCTGGCCCCTCCAGACCAGCAGCCCCAGTCGCTTCCGCTGGCCCCTCAGGACCAGCAGTCCTGGTCGCGCCCGCTGGCCCCTCCGGACCAGCAGCCATGTTCGTGTCCGCTGGCCCCTCTGGACCAGCAGCCTCGGTCGTGTCCGCTGGTTCCTCTGGGCCAGCAGCCCCAGTCGCGTCCGCTGGCCCCTCGGGGCCAGCAGTCCCTGTTGCGTCCGCTGGCCCCTCCGGACCAGCAGTCCCGGCCGCGCCCGCTGGGCCCTCCGGACCAGCAGCCCCCGTCGTGTCCGCTGGCCCCTCCGACCCAACAGCCCCAGTTGCGTCCACTGGCCCCTACGGACCAGCAGTCCCGGCCGCGCCCGCTGGGCCCTCCGGACCAGCAGTCCCGGTCGTGTCTGCTGGCCCCTCCAGGCCAACAGCCCCAGTTGCGTCCGCTGACCCCTCGGGGTCAACAGTCCCCGCCGCTTCTGCTGGCCCCTCCGGACCAGCAGTCCCAGTCGCGTCCGATGGCCCCTCCGGACCAGAAGCCCCAGTTGCGTCCGCTGACCCCTCGGGGTCAACAGTCCCCGCCGCTTCTGCTGGCCCCTCCGGACCAGCAGTCCCAGTCGCGTCCGATGGCCCCTCCGGACCAGAAGCCCCAGTCGCTTCCGCTTGCCCCTCCGGGCCAGCAGCGCCTGTTGCATCCGCTGGCTCGGAGGGGCCAGTAGCCTCGTCCGCCTCCGTTGGCACGTCCGACTTAATGCCATCTCCTGCCCGATCATGCTACACACGTGGCCTAGGCGGCAGCCTCTGATCTCGGCCAATAGTGAGCGCGAAGACCGTAGCACCGCGTCCTGTGGCGCCTCGACCCCCCTGTGGCTCCATGTGTCTCCTCCACTCCCACGGTCGTGAGTGGGGACCCTGGCACGAAGGCTCTCGGCCTGACCACCTCGGCCATCATCTGCGACCTTCACCCAGGCTCTGCACTGGGCTATGCCATGCTTCATCACGAACATCGGCATGCTGTCATGGTTGCACTCGCCTGCATCCCGCCTGGAGCTCGTGATGCACACGCCCTCTCAATCCGGTCCACAGCACGCCCAGAGGACCCAGCCACCCTACGCAAGGCTCAAGCCTCTCCTGAAGCCGCACATTGGGATGCTGCCTGCGCCGAGGAGCTCGCTGCTGTCTGGCAGCACCACGTGTATGACCTCGCCGACCTCCCTCCAGGTCGGAAGGCCATTGGTGCCAAGTGGGCCTTGCCGCGCAACTGGAAGCCTGACGGGTCCTTGGACAAGTACAAGGCCCGCCTCACAGAAAAGGGGTTTGCTCAGGTCCCTGGGGCCGACTACGACNCAGTCGCCTCGGTACTGGAACCAAGAGATCAGTAGCACACTTCTCCGTGGCGGCCTCCAGCACAGCACCGCTGACCCCGCATTGTTTCTCAGCTCGCGAGGTCAGACCTTTGCCGTAGTTCTGGTATATGTTGACGTTCTCCTCATCGCGTCGCCAGACACAGCCACCATCCAGCGTGTCAAGGACTTGTTGCACGCCGCCTACCAAATGAAGGATCTCGGGTCTGCCCGAGTCTTCCCTGGCATGGAGCTCGAGCATGACTGCTCCAAGGGCATCCTACACGTCCAACAGGCTGCCTATGTGCAGACCCTGTCCGCTTGCTTCACTGAGGACCTGCCCCTCGTGTCTAACACATCTTCACCCATGTCACCTGATGGCCAGGTGAAGTTGAAGAGTCCTGACTCAGCTGTTGTGGGGGAGCCAGTTGATGTGACCACGTATCTGCGGATCATTGGGTCATTGATGTTCCTGGCGACGACAACGCGTCCGGACATCGCGTTCGCCGTCAACCTACTGGCCCAGTTCTCTCAAGAGCCGCGTAACCTGCACTATGAGGCCGTGATCCAAGTGCTGCACTATGTCGTCTTGACCCCTCCGTGAGGTCTCATGTTCCCTCGCCAGCCGTCCGTCGTCGCAATGGGCTACACCGACAGTGACTGGGCCGGCAGTCGAGACGGTAAGAGTCGCACAGGCTGGATCTTCCTGATCGGCGGCACAGCTGTGTCCTGGCGCAGTGGGAAGCAGGGCTGCATTGCACGCAACACTGCTAAGGTTGAGTACGTGGCACTTGGCTCAAGCGCGTGTGAGAGTGTGTGGTGGCGTCGTCTGTTGTCTGAGTTGCGTCAGTCTGTTGCATCCATCACCTTGCATTGTGACAATGAGAGTGCCATGGCCATTGCTGACAATGACGGTGTGCATCACACTCGCACAAAGCACATCAATGTTGAGTATCACTATGTGCGTTCGTTGTTGCACGACGGCATCATCAGCATCGTGTGGGTTGAGACAGCACGGCAGCTGGCTGACTTCTTGACCAAGGCACTCAAGCGGGATTCGTTCAAGAAGGCTGTGAGTTCAGTCGGCGTGCATCCGTGATTCGCTCTCTTGGTCTCTGCCTGCGTCTCTGCGTGCCCTGGGGGAGTCTAGATGTTGACCGTGTCTCTGCCCGTCCATGTGCACTACGCCTGTGAGTCATGGGGGAGTGTTGGTTTTTGCTCTCATTGTACTCTGTTGTGTCCTCCTGCCTTGTGTACATTGGCGTGCAGATGACTGACGGCGAGACTCGACGTTGATGGAGTGTCGTCCGGTGGAGCCGACGCACGCTGAGGTCTTCTTGCAGTTTGCCGGAGCCTCCTGTCTCCGGTGACATGTTCAGCTCCATCGACAGGCCTCCTCGGCGGTGGCGTTGCCGGCGGTAACGACCACCGCACTTGTTGTCTGCATGCGTCGAGCGCGGCCTATCGCGTTTTTTGGTTTTTTACGCATCTCTCATTCTGCTCTGTTGTGTCCTCCCGGCTTGTGTACATCGGTGTGCAGATAACTGACGGCGATACCCGACGCTGATGGAGTGTCGTCCAGTGGAGGCAAAGCACGCTGAGGTCTACTCGCAGTTCGCTGGAGCCTCCTCTCTACGGCGACGTTTAGTTCCATCGGCAGGCCTCCTTGGCGGTCGTGCTGCCGGCTGTCACTGCCACCGCAATTGCTTTCTGCATACATTCAGCGCGTCACATCGCGTCTTCATCGTCATGCTATGTATAGGGTCCTTGTTGCATGTTGCATGGCCCTGTTCGGCGTCTTGGAGCATCATAGGCACTGCCTGGGTTTGGGCAGTCATAACTCCTTGCTACTATTTTTCTAGCTGTTTCTGACCGCACGGCTGCGTTTGCAGCGTTGGTATTATGGTATGGTCCAATTTTCAGGCAAAACGGACGACGCCCGGGTTTTGGGCTGTCGGTCGTCTGGCAGGCCTCACTGAGAAAACCTGCCAGCTATTTTCTGATTGGCTGTTGAACTGAGTAACAAGCTATACAGAGCTGGGGGGAGGCCAGTTCTTAGAGGGGTCTCCCATTGTGTCTCATTCTTGATTGCTAATCAGTCTCTTTCAGATTCCAGCTGCAATCTGGCGCTAACACTGGCGCGCGCACTTCTGAGTAACAAACCAAGAGCTTCCAGACTTAGTCTCTACGGCAGCAGACTGAGGGGGCAGCTGACTTAAGCAACTAGCGTGGAAGCCCGCACGTTGCATCAACAACGATGCTGCCCCAACCTGCTGCCTAGCATTATTGTCTTGGTATCAGAGCCCGAGCGTAGCAGCAGCAGCAGAAGACTGACATACAGGTGCCAGACAACGCCGGCGGACCTCCATACGCGCCAATGCAGGGGAAATGCTGCCAGATTTTTTCTGGCAGCATTGACCCGCCTGGTGGCGGCGTCAGAATCTTTCCCACGGCCACTGGGCCAGGGGAAATGCTACCGGATGTTTTCCGGCACCACTGACCCCACGTTTGACGCAAGGAGGTGAGCGGCCAGCCACGTCAGGCCCTTGCTGGCGACGACGCACGTGGCGACGTCCTCCAGGTGTGACTGACAGCAGCAGCCAGCAACAGCAGCTTGCCGTAGCAGCGAGCAGTGGCAGCAGCAACCAGCAGCAGTAGCACAAAGCAGTTGCTGGCAGCAGCAGTAGTTCGCAGCAGCATTAGCTCGCAGCAACAGTAGCCGGTAGCAGGAGCAGTAGCAGCGAGCAGCAGCCGGCAGCAGCAGCAGCGCGTAGCAGCTCGCAGTAGCAGCAGCCGGCGGCAGCAGCAGCAGTCGGCCGCAACAGCAACAGCGGCAGCAGCTGCAGCAAGCATCATCAATAGTAGTAGCAGTAGCAGCAGCCGCAGCCGCAGCAAGCAGCAGCAGCAGCTACAGCAGCAGCAGCAGCCGCAGCTACAGCTATAACAACAGCAGCTGCCCGTAGCTCGCTGCTCGCTGCGAGCAGCAAGCTTGCTGCCCGCTGCGAGCAGCAAGCAACGAGTTTGCTGCTCGCAACTCGTCGCTCGAAGCGAGGAGCGAGCTCGCAGCGACGGGCAAGAAAAAAACAAAAAAAACGCACAGGGACCCCCCCGTTTATATTTCTCCTATTCGCTGCAGCCATAGCAGCCACAGCCGCAGCTGTAGCCAAAGCTACAACAGCAACAGCAGTAGTGGCCGCAGCACACAACAACGACAGCTGCAGCAGTAGCAGCAGCTGCTGCTGCAGCTGGAGCAAGTAGCAGCAGCAGCTGTAGTAGCAGAAACAGCCCCAACCGTAGCTGCAGCAAGCAGCAGCAGCTGTTGCAGCAACAGCAGCAGCCGCAACCGTAGCCACAGGAGTAGCAGCAGCGGTCGCAGCAGCCGCAGCAGCAGCCGCAGTCGCAGGCGCCTCAACAAAAACAGCAGCAAAAGCACCAGCCACCGCAGTAGTAGCAGCAACAGCAGCCGCTGCAGCCGTAGCAGCAGTGGTGGTAGTACCAACAACACTGCGGCTGCAGCCCCATAGCAGCGGCTGCATCCACCGATGCTGACGTCAGCAGCCGTCAGCTGACGTCACTACTGCCGTCACTGCAAACGTCATCAACAAGAAAAAAACACAAGGGGGAAACCGATAGCACTGCACACACGTAGTAGCCTCTGCTGACGTCAGCCATCCTCAGCTGAAATCACTGCTGACATCAGTAGCACTCAACGAAAAAAAGAAAAGGGAGGGGGGAAACACTACACCATGGCTGGTAGCCCCAGTGAGGAGGGGTCCTCCTCTGTTGGAGGGACGCCTACCCCCCCTTTCTTGCAACGACTGCAACAACAGCAGCAGCAGTAGCAGTAGCAGTAGCAACAGCAGCAGCATCAGCAATAGCAGCAACAGTAGTAGCAGCAGCAGTAGCAGCACCCACAATAGCAACAGCAACAGCAACAACAGCCGCAGCAACAACAACAATAGCAGTAGTAGCAGCAATAGCAACAGCAACAGCAGCAGCAACAGTAGCCCACTGGTGTCGTTGGCTGCAATCCTGACCCCCTCACTACTCTTCAGCAACAGCTCATCGCCTTGACGCAACAGCTTGCAGCGCTACAGCCAGTAGCCGCCCAGACTGCCTACAATGTGCTACCGTCCTTCGTCCTTCTTGGGCACGCCAGTCCAGTTGTGTCTGCTACCACGTACTACCTGGCACAGTAGCAGACTGAGTGCCAGCGGCAGATAGTGACCTCTGTCCTTGGCCCCACTCTGGGTGCCGGCCGCAGGCAGAAGGACTTTGAGACACCGCCACCGCCGCTTCAGGTCGGCGAGCAGTTTCGGAGCTGGGAGCTCAGATTCCGGATGTGGGTGCAAGGTGAGGGTCTGTGGGCATACTGCACCCTCCCTTACGACTCCACCCATGCAGACCAGTTGTATGACGCTGGTCGCGCCGTCCGTGCCCTTGTCCCAGTCGCCCCTCTGGCTTCCCGCCTGGCCCTAGAGCCTTTCCTCGGCGACTTCACTGCTGGCGACATCACAGACCCTGCAGCCGCATGGCATGTCCTCACCAGGCCCCATCGCCTGTCCAGCGACGCTGAGATCAGCTGTCTGCTCCGGGATTTCAACTCCCTGCACATGGGGGAGACCGAGACGGTCACTACCTAATGGCAGCGGGCGGAGGACATCCTTCGTCGTCTCGGCAAATCTGCTCCGCCCCCTCTGTCCGCGCTCCTCACCATCAAGCGTGGCGCCACCAGCGCATACGCGGACATCTTCGTACACTACCCCTAGGACGTCCTCTCCACCATGGCGGCCCAAGGCACCCTCATGCCCTGGGCATATGAGCTCTTCCTTCACATCGAGGAAGCTTGCCAGGAGTCCCAGCTCCACCGCACGGAGGCCCTTGCATCCCCTGCCATTGCCTCCCCTGCCGTTACCTCCGTGGCCGTCGCCTCCCTTGCCGTAGCTACCTCATCGTCTTCGGGGAAGAAGAAGAAGAGCCGGAACAAGAAAGGCAAGGATCCACCGCAGCATCTGCAGCAGCAATCGTCGACCGGGTCCAACAGTGGTGGCTCGGTCTGCCACATATGTGGTCAGCCCGGGCACGGGTGGTACACGTGCCCGCTCCCGACGGACGAGGCGCGCGTCATCGCCACCATGCGTCACCAGCGGGAGCGCCGTCTCGCCTCTGCCGCCGTCGCTGCTACTGGCCCTTCCACTCCGACCTCGTCCAGCAGCTCTGCCACTCCGACAGCTCCGCTTGTCCCACGACCACTCGCACCGCAGCAGTACTACCCACAGCCGTCGACGCCTTCGCTTCCTTTGCCGAATCAGTCCTCCTACGACCCGGGCTATGGAGCCGTCACTCCGCACTTCGTCTACACTCCCGGGGTATCCTCTTGTGAGCATCAGCTGGAGTAGTTCATCGCCCTCCAGCTTGGCATACCTCGTCCTCCTCCCCAAGGAAGTGCGAGTTGCGTCACCTCCTGCCTTCTTACCCAACCCTACATGACTGAGACTGAGCTGCTGTCATGTCGCGTCTCCTCGTCTGTCTTGTCATCTCCCATGGTCCCCTCCGACCCCCTCCTAGAGGACATTGCGTGGCTTGACGATTGGCAGTCTCGTTTCACACCTACTTCTACCGCGTCCGCGTCCCTTGCTTGCTACCATGTGACCGTTAGCAATCTGGCCACCCTTGTCCAGGACCCTGCAGAGACTTGGATCATTGACGCCGGGGCCATGCATCACATGGCTGCCTCTCCTGAGGCCTCCAATATGCTCGGCTCTGTAGGCAATGTCTCCGGTGTCCGGACGGATTCCGGACGGATTCCGGACAAGTGTTGCCTGTCCGTGGTGTTGGCGTCGTTCGTTTCCGTGGTCCTGCCGGTGACTTTTTTCTGACCGATGTCCTCTTCGTCCCTGGTCTCGAGCTCAGCCTCCTGTCCGTGACTTCCCTTGACCGCATGAGCATGGACGTTGTGCACTCGCGTGGTGTTGGCACTGTGTCGTTGCGTCCGTCTTGTCTTGTCGTCCTGCATGCCACCGCCCGTGGCAACCTGTGGCATGTTCCCCACCTCTCCTCTTCTCCTCCCGTTTCCTCCCCACCGGCCGCCACAAACCATGTGTTTGTCACCAGCACGTTCTCTCCTCAGCACACCCGCCTCTTGCACCGCCGCCTTTGCCACGTCCACTCTGCCGCCGTAGAGAGCATGCTCCGCACCCAGCCAGCCAAGGGCCTTGACCCAGAGACTTTCCCTCTCCCGTGTCCCACTGAGAGCATTGACTGCGTTCAGGGGAAGATGCACCGGTCCACGTACCCCTTGTCTCCCTCCCATGCATCCGCCCCTCTCGACCTTGTCCACTCGGACGTCATGGGCCCTCTCCCCACCGAGTCCGTCGGCGAGCATGGCCGCTATGTCCTCACACTCACAGACGACTGTTCTCACTACCACTGGGTCTTCTGCCTCCGGCAGAAGAGCGATGTCGCCCAAGCCATTCAGGACTGGCTTGTCCTCGCGGAGCGCAAGTGTGGCCGCTGTCTTCGCCGCTTTCGCTCCGATCGCGGTGGAGAGTACGTGGGTGAGGCCACGTCCTTTCTCGCCTCCCACGGGGTCCACCATGAGACGTCGGCGCCCTACACACCCGCCCAGAACGGCGTACCCGAGCGGTGGAACTGCACCATGGCGGACGCCGTCCGCACCATGGGGGTCGAGTCCGGTCTCTCTGATGGCTTCTATTTTGAAGCCATGGCCTACATGACTTGGGTCTGGAACCGGATTCCCCACGGTCCCCTTCCCTGCCAGTCCACGCCATACCAGCACTGGTGCGGTCGGCGCACTGACCTCCGCCCGGCTCGCGGCTAGGGCTGCGTGGCCATTGTGTGGCTGCCCGCCCCACAGCAGGGCGACAAGCTCGCTCCCCGCTGACGCCCCTGCACCTTCCTCGGTGTGTCTTGTCAGTCTAAGGCCCAGCGCTTCTGGGACCCATCCCGACACTGCATCGTCGAGTCCCGCGATGCCCTCTTCTTCGAGGTTTTCTTTCCCCGCTACCTCATCCGCTCCGGCTTGTCCGTGTCCCTCCCGTCGCGTGGGGGAGAGGTGAGTCCGTCCTCCGTCCTGTCGCTTCCAGGTGACACATCACTACGTCCCTCTGAGCCGATAGCCCCTGTCGTGTCCGCTAGCCCTCGCGGGCCAGCAGTCCCAGCCGTGTCCGCTGGCACCTCCGAGCCATCTACCCCCGTCGAGTCCGCTGGCACCTCCGGACCAGCAGCCCCAATCGCGTCCGCCGGCCCTCCCAGGCCAGCAGTCCCAGCCGTGTCCGCTGGCCCCTCCGGGCCAGCAGCCCCAGCTGCGTCCGCCGGCACCACCGAGCCAGCTGCCCCCGTCGAGTCCGCTGGCCCCTCCGGGTCGGCAGCCCTCGTCGAGTCTGCTGGCCCCTCCGGGCCAGCAGCCCCAGCTGCGTCCGCCGGCACCACCGAGCCAGCTGCCCCCGTCGAGTCCGCTGGCCCCTCCGGGTCGGCAGCCCTCGTCGAGTCTGCTGGCCCCTCCGGGCCGGCAGCCCCAGTTGCGTCCGCTGGCCCCTCCGGGCCGACAGCCCCAGTCGCGTCTGTTGGCCCCTCCGGGCCGGCATCCCCAACCGCGTCCGCCGGCTCCTCTGGGCCAGTAGCTCCCTCCGCCTCCGTTGGCCCGTCAGACCCAGTGCCATCTCCTGCCCGACCACGCAACACACGTGGCCCAGGCGGCAGCCTCCGACCGCGGCCGACAGTGAGCGCGGAGACCGTCGCACCGCGTCCCGTGGTGCCTCGACCCCTTGTGGCTCCACGTGTCTCCTCCACTCCCACGCTCGTGAGTGGGGACCCTGGCACGAAGGCTCTCGGCCTCACCACTTCGGCAATCATCGCAAACTTTCACCCAGGCTTTGCACTGGGCTACGCCATGCTTCATCACGAGCATTGGCATGCTGTCATGGCTGCACTCGCCCGCATCCCACCTGGAGCTCGTGATGCACATGCCCTCTCAGTCCGGTCCACAGCACGCCCAGAGGACCTTGCCACCCTACGCGAGGCTCGAGCCTCTCTTGAGGCCACGCATTGGGATGCTGCCTGTGCCGAGGAGCTCGCTGCTATCCGGCAGCACCCCGTTTATGACCTCGTCGACCTCTCTCCAGGTCGGAAGGCCATTGGTGCCAAGTGGGTCTTTCGGCGCAAGTGGAAGCCTGACAGGTCATTGGACAAGTACAAGGCCCACCTCACAGCAAAGGGATTTGCTCAAGTCCTTGGGGTCGATTACGACCAGATCTTTGCCCTAGTCGGTCGGTTCTCCACTAGCCGGGCGCTCGTCAGCATGGTTGCCCAACATGTGTGGGAGCTCCACTAGATGAACGTGAGCAACGCGTTCCTCCATGGCTCACTGGAGGGTGAGGAGCTCTACATGGTGCAGTCCCCAGGCTTCGGCGACGACACTGGGAGAGTTTGGCGGCTGCGGAAGGCCCTCTATGGCGTGAAGCAGTCGCCTCGGTGCTGTAACCAGGAGATCAGCAACACGCTTCTCCGTGGCGGCCTCTATCGCAACACCGTTGACCTCGCTCTGTTCATCATTCCGCGAGGTCAGACCTTTGCCGTAGTTCAAGTCTACGTCGACAATCTCCTCATTGCGTCGCCAGACACAGCCGCCATCCAGCGGGTCAAGGACTTGCTGCACGCCGCCTACCAGATGAAGGATGTCGGGTGTGCTCGAGTATTCCTAGGCATGGAACTCGAGCATGATCGCTCCGAAGGCATCCTACACGTCCACCAGGCTGCCTATGTGCAGACCCTGTCCACTCGCTTTGCTGACGACCTGCCCCTGGTGCCTAGGGCATCTTCACCTATGTCACCCGATGGCCAGGTGAAGCTGAAGAGTCCTGACCCAGCTGTTGTGGGGGAGCCAGTTGATGTGACCACGTTTCTACGTGTCATCAGGTCACTGATGTTCTTGGCGACGACGACGCGTCCAGACATCGCGTTTGCCGTCAACCTTTTGGCCCAGTTCTCTCAGGAGCTGCGTCACCTCCACTTTGAGGCCGCGATCCGAGTACTGCGCTATGTCGTCTCGACCCCTCGGCGAGGTCTCATGTTCCGCCGCCAGCCGTCCGTCGTCGCAATGGGCTACACCGACAGTGACTGTGCCGGCAGTCCAGACGGTAAGAGTCGCACAGGCTGGATCTTTCTGATCGGCGGTACAATTGTGTCCTGGCGCAGTGGCAAGCAGGGGTGCATTGAACGCAGCTCTGCTGAGGCTGAGTACGTAGCCCTTGGCTCGGGCGCGTGTGAGAGTGTGTGGTTGCGTCGTCTGTTGTCCGAGTTACGTCAGTCTGTCGCATCCATCACCTTGCATTGTGACAATGAGAGTGCCATGGCCATCGCCGACAATGGCGACGTGCATCACACACGCACAAAGCACATCAATGTTGAGTATCACTTTGTGCGTTTGTTGTTGCATGACGGTAGCATCAACATCGTGTGGGTTGAGACAGCAAGGCAGCTGGCTGACTTCCTGACCAAGGCACTGAAACGAGACTCGTTCAAGAAGGCTGTGAGTTCAATCGACGTGCGTCCGTGAGTTGCCCTCTTTGTCTCTGCCTGGGTCTCTGCGTGCCCTGGGGGAGTCTGGATGTTGACCGTGTCTCTGCCCGCCCATTTGCACTACGCCTGTGAGTCATGGGGAAGTGTTGGTTTTTTACGCATCTCTCATTTTGCTCTGTTGTGTCCTCCCGACTTGTGTACATCAGTGTGCAGATGACTTACGGCGAGACTCGACGGTGATGGAGTGTCGTCCGGTGGAGCCGACGCACGCTGAGGTCTACTTGCAGTTCGCTGGAGCCTCCTCTCTACGGCGACGTGCTCAGCTCCATCGACAGGCCTCCTCGGCGGTCGTGCTGCCGGCAGTACTGCCACCGCAGTTGCTGTCTGCATACGTCCAGCGCGTCACATCGCGTCTTGTGCATCGTCTGCATCGTCATGCTCTGTATAGGGTCCTTGTTGCATGTTGCATGGCCCTGTTCGGTGTCTTGGACCATCATAGGCACTGCCAGGGTTCGGGCAATCATAACTCCTTGTACTATTTTTCCAGCTGTTTCTGACCGCACGGCTGCATTTGCAGCGTCGGTATTATGGTATGGTCTAGTTTTCAGGCAAAACGGACGACGCCCGGGTTTTGGGCTGTCGGTCGTCTGGCAGGCCTCACCGAGAAAACCTGCCAGCCTGAAAATAGAGCTATTTTCTGATTGGCTGTTGAACTGAGTAACAAGCTCTACAGAGCTAGGGGGAGGCTAGTTCTTGGTGGGGTCTCCCATTGTGTCTCATTCTTGATTGCTAATCAGTTACTTTCAGTTTCCATCTGCTTTCTGGCGCTAACACTGGCGCGCGCACTTCTGAGTAACAAACCCAGAGCTTCTAGACTTAGTCTGTAGGGCAGCAGACTTAGGGGGCAGCTGACTTCAGCAACTAGGGTGGAAGCTCGCACGCTGCATCAACAACGCTGCTGCCCCAACCTGCTGCCTAGCATTTCTGTCTGCGTCTGCATCGTCATGCGCTGCCTAAGGTCCTTGTTGCCTGTTGCATGGCCCTGTTCGGCATCATAGACCATCGTAGGCACTACTTGGGTTCAGGCCGCCATAAATCCTCGCTTCTATTTTTCTAGCTGATTCTGACCGCACGGCTGTGTTCGCATCATTGGTATTATGGTATGGTCCAATTTTCAGGCAAAACGGACGACGCCCGGGTTTTGGGCTGTCGGGCGTCTGGCAAGCCTTACCGAGAAAACCTGCCAGCCTGAAAATAGGTAATTTCTGATTGGCTGGTGAACTGAGTAGCAAGCTCTACAGAGCTCCGGGGGAGGCTAGTTCTTGGAGGGGTCTCCCATTGTGTCTTATTGATCATTGCTAATCAGTCTTTTCCAGTTTTCAGATACTTTCTAACACTGGCGCGCACACTTCTTAGTAACAAACGCAGAGCTTCCAGACTTAGGCTCTAGAGCAGCAGACTGAGGGGGCAGAAGACTTAAGCAACGAGCGTGGAAGTCGGCGCGCTGCATCAACAACGCATGCTTCCCCAACCTGCCGCTTAGATTTCTAGCTGAGTTGAACTCCTATCTACCTTTTCTGGCACAATTGGCACTTGAAAGGAGGGGGAGACAAGAGCGACGCTCCCTCCCTCCCTTTCTGACGCCGTCGGGGCCTGAGAAGAGGAGGAGAGGCGAGTTCATCTCCCTCTCCCTTTCCGACGTTGTCGGCGCCTTGGGGGAGGGGTAGAAGGGAGTTTTGCTCCCTCTCCCTTTCTGGCGCTGTCTGCGCCTGAGAGGAGGGGGAGAGGGCAGTTTAGCTCCCTTTCCCTTTATGGCTTTGTCGGCGCCTGAGAGGAGGGGGAGATTAGAGCTTCTCTCCCTCTCCCTTTCTTGCGGTGTTGGCGCCTAAGATGAGGGGGAGAGCAGAGCTTCGCTCCCTCTCCCTTTTGAGCGCGGTCGGCGCCTGAGAGGAGAGGTCCAGGGAAGCTTCGTCCCCTCTCTCCCGTTTTGGTGCCGTCGACGGGTGAGGAGCGGGAGAGGGGAGGTTATCCAGTCCTCTCCATGTCTCGTCTGCAGGTCGGCCCTCGGCCTCTCGGGCCCGTCGGGTTGCTCGTCAAGCTAGGCAGCGAGCCACCCCGGGTGTCGTTTGCTGTCGACAAAAGGAGACAGTTTTTTTTCTCTTCTTTTTCCCGATGAGCTGACGGCTTGTGCGGCCCTTTCTCCACCGACAGTGTTTAACAACTTGTTGCATATCGTTGATCGATTGGCGTCGGCCATCGATAGTATGATCCGACGAACATTGGGCGTGGACAAGATAATTGTGTTTGTAAAATGGAAGCACTGGCTTTGAAACCATTGCAACGGCCGCTCGCCGTTTTGTGACTAACCGTGGGACGAAACAAAAACCCTCAGAATCAAGTCCAAGAATGCATGCTAATGACGACCTTAGCCACTTTGGCGAAGACGCACCACGCCAAGAACGAACGGGGTCGTCATAGGGCAGTTTGTAAACTTACAACACCAAAACCCTATTGTTCCACGTCGTAGTGCCATGTGGAACAGGACCTTAGCTGCACTCCAAGGGTGGAGGAGTAGTGACGTGATTGATTTCCATCGCGACACTCCTCTTACACCAAAATCACATAAGAGGTATGTTTCTGGGCTAGAGTCAACCTGGACTCTAGCCCGTACATTATTCTATGGACAAGGACACCTCAAGAATCCAATATCAAGACCCCAAAACACCCCTTGAACATTTAAAGACCGTTTGCAGTCCTTAAACGGTCTATATGCTACAACTAGTCACCTTGCCGCCGTTTCTTACTCAACTAGCTTGTCATTCTTTGCTTGCATAGCTTGATTTTCTTGCCTGAATTTAATTTATTGACATGATTCCACAGAATTTCCTGCTTTTTCTGATTTCTCTGCTTGGTCTTGTTTGCTATGCTTACGAAGCCCTCTTTGATTGTCCATTGTCACCTGGATTCCATTACAAGCTAGTATAGTCCGGGATGCTTCATCCCGCGGTTGAATGTTGGTCCGATGTGGACTGTGGTGTCTGGTTCGTCATCGTTCGAACCCAGAAAGTTGAGCGACGCTAGTTGCGCTGCTCTGCGACCCGAGTGGATGTGCCAGTGATTCCCTTGGACCGAGACCCAAACGCGAGGGAATGAAACTCCGCCCTTTTTTTTCTCCGCTGCAGGCGCAAAAACGTCACCGAATGTCGGTCCCCTCCCTCACTTGCTCCCCATTGTCTCCAGACGGATCGTTTTTCTTCAATTTCCCCTCATTGCACTGCTGCCATGGCAGCGGAGCTCCGGGCTGGTCTCAACATTTGTGGTTTGAACCTTTTTTCACGCCGGACGTGCTGAGATGGCGCTTGCGTGGCGTCTTTCAGCCTGAAAGTTTTCATCGAAAACCTTCATGCGTCTTCCGCAGAATCTCCCATGCCCCGTTTACGGTCAAGTTCTAGATCAGCCCACGCTGGGTGCACCTCTCAAAATCAGTGAAACTCTCTTTTACCTCTCACCACAACAAAATTAAACAGGTTTAGACGTTTTGCAAAACGTCTAAACCTGTTTAATCAGTGAAACTCTCTTTTACCTCTCACCACAACAAAGTCAAAAGCCGACTCGCGACGGCACGACTCGGCCCGTCAGTTGCGCGGCTGTGGTTTCGTCCGTACGTACCGTCGCATCCGTACCGGACCAGCAAATAGAGTCGTCCCCTCCCCCCCC
>SZWC01002704.1:153956-168604 GCA_023375785.1 Penium margaritaceum
GCGCGTGCGTGCATGCATGCATGCATACGTGCGTGCGTGTGTGCGTGCGTGATCATGCTATGGGATGTGCTCACCTTGCCTCACCTTGCTCTCGACGTGGTGAGAAGAGAGTTGTCGTGATCTACTCCCACCTGTCCGGTCACACATTGTTGAAAGGAAAAATCATGAGGGAAACCTTGAGGGGTGGTGGTGGTGGTGGCGGCGGCGGCAGCGGTGGCGGCGACGGCGGCGGCGGCGGCGGCGGCGGCGGCGGCGGCGGCGGCGGCGGCGGTGGTGGTGGTGGTGGTGGTGGTGATGGTGGTTGTGGTGTGGCGGCAGCGGCAGGGGCAGCAGTTATGGCAGTGACGGCGGCGCTACTCATGATACTGCTGCTGGTGATGCTGATGCTGCTAATGATTGTCCTGCTGGTGCTGATAGCGCTGCTGCTGCTGCTGCTGCTGCTGGTCCTGCTGGTGGTGGTGGTGGTGGTGGTGGTGGTGGTGGTGGTGGTGGTGGTGGTGGTGGTGGTGGTGGTGGTGGTGCTGCTGCTGCTGCTGCTGCTGCTGCTGCTGCTGCGGCTGGTTCTGCTGCTGGTGCTGGTGGTGCTGCTTCTGTTGCTGCTGCTGCTGCTGCTGCTGCTTCTGCTGTTGCTGCTGCTGCTGCCGCTGCTGCTTCTGCTGCTGCTGCTGCGGCTGCTGGTGCTCCAGCTGCTGGTGCTGCTGCTGCTGCTGTTGCTGATGGTGGTGCAGTGGTGGCAGTGGTGGCAATGGTAGCAGCGGTGGCATTGCCACAACAGCAGCGGCGGCAGTGGTAGAGGAGGAGGAGGAGGAGGAGGAGGAGGAGGAGTAGGAGTAGGAGTAGGAGAAGGATTAGGAGGATGTGGACTAGGAGGACGAGGATAAGCTGTGGCATGGCATGGCATAATGTGGTATGGCATGGCATGACATGGCATTGCATGGTCCGTCATGGCATGGCATGGACTGGCATAGCATGGACTGGAATGCTGCAGAAGTGCATGGAGGGCAGCGAATGTCCAGTGGACTGCAGTCAAAGTCGCAGGTATTCAAAGCAAATGCATGCATGCATGCACAGACTTGCCTTCAACGCAGAATGATCTACGCCGTTGTGCGACAGCCACGTCAGCATCTGATCCAAGGCGTCCTGCAGTTCTCGAACACCTGACCTTGAAGACTGCGAAGAAAATGAGGAGGGTGAAGAGGATGAGGGGGATGGGGATGACGCTCCTGCAATCAGTCGCCTCTCCAGTTCCGCCGGATCAGCAAAAGAGGCGGCAAATCCGCCCGCTGCCAAGTCAGCAGCCACAAAAGCAGTGCCTCCTGCGCCAGCAACGACCGTTCCGGACAAGCCAGCGCCTTGACCTTGGGATGACGACGACGACGGCAGGGGAGGAAGGCCCTCGGAAAGTCTTCCCCTGATCACCTCTCCGGAAAAATCATTCTGTGCTACCTCAGGGGAAGAAGACGCTGCGAGGGGAGGAGATTTCTCTCCCAAAAAAGCGTCATTTTCTGAAACACTCGATGAAACGCTAGTGCCGCCATCTGCAGGTGCAACGACGGCAGCGGCGGATGCAGACGAAGGAGCAGCGGCAATACGAGCAGAAGCTGCATCATTAGCTCGTCTAGTCGCATGAACTGCTGCAGCGTCGCCTTTTCTCTCCCGCCCCCAAGTCAACCAGTCAGCGTGTGCCGAGGGCACGGTCGCCAGGAGGAAGGAGGACTCCGTTAGGAGAAAGAGGAAGATGAGGCGGGAGGAGGTGGAGTCGAACAAGGGGTGCGCGTGGTGACAGCCGCGCAGTGGCCTGCGAGGGCCACGGCAGACGTCACATGGCCGCAGGGTCTCTGCTCCGGCACTGGCCATGCCAGGTGGCCTGCGAGTAGTATTTTTGCAGCCTCGGAGGCGGGGAATTGTGCCTTGACAACCTCAAAGGTGGAATACGCTTTTGTACACCCCTTCTCCACTGTCACTCCGAGCGGAACGATGGTAGTTCACAGGGATGAGGTGCAGTACAGAAGACTGTTCGAGAACGGGAGAGTGACCATATACCCACAAATTTCTCGATAACTATCACCATATCCATGTTGCACACATGAATCATGCCATATCCAAATGTTGTAACTTTAACAAAAGCATGTCCACTGTCATTCGCATTAAACGTGTTACACATGTTTCATTTTACTTATATATTCCATATCCAATCAACTCTCACTTAGTAATGCCATATCCATATTCGGGGCTTCGGCAAGTCGGCTTGTGGTGACTGGTCCCCACTCGCTCGAACGGTCACCGTGTCCTACGACTGGTCACCAAAAACCAGGCATGGAATTTTTTTAGTTTCCTAACAAAAAAAACCAGAATCTGACAATAATGGCGACAGGACGTCGTCGTCGCCGAAGAATAGCCACGGCTCAAGTTTTGTGTGATGTACGCGTGCTGATATGTGCTTAGAGATACTGTGTACTTTGTTGGAAGACAGGCTGTTGTGATAATTTCTAAAAAAATATCAGGCATCTAAGCCCCAAGTCTCGTGTGCTTTAATGCAAAAAAAAAGTGGGTATGTGCCTTAGCAAAGGTTGTTACAGGTTGTAAGATGTAGGCACACACTCTCGGCCCCAAAGATTTGAAATTAAGTAAGAAAATTGAAGGAAATTCCTATGTTCCACTGGAAATCATGCTGAAGCAATTCTTTTGTAAGAATGTGTAAGCGTCAAACATGGACAATATGTGTAAATCAACAAATGTCATAGATGGCTAATAACTTTACACATGAGGTTTCATACTCATCTCATCATGGAATTCCGCAGACTATCGGCTCCCTAACCGCAGGAGGAAAGGAATGAAGCCAACTAATGTTATCACATGCAAGACACAAATGTCCTGGGCAAAGTCATCGTCGACATCTTCAGCACAATCTTCGTAGTCCATGTTGTTTTCAACATCGTAAAAGATGTCCCCATCCCCATCTACGTCTTCTCCGGTGACACTTGAACGATCGTCCGAGTTCTCTTGCATTGGACATATGCAGTAATACACATGGGTGGCAAGGGCACGTGAACAGACTAGCCATAACTTCAAAACAAGGTATTTAGTACACACTCCAACCATGAATGACAGTGCACTTGGCTCTCCATCTCCCTCCGCTCCACACTCACCATCCACCTTTAGAGGAGCTTGGGTATGGCCTCACCCACCGGAATCACCCTCACTCCACTGTCTGGCTTACCAATGGTATTAGTCTACTCACTACTAGAAACTGCCTCGTAGTGGTACATGTGGCATTAGCATAGTGATACTAGCATTTGCGCTAGGAGCCTCATGAGCACCGTGTCCCCCACCACGATTTGGCAAAGGTGGTCTAGGGTGAGACCCAAGGGCTCGGCCCCTGAACCCCTACAACTCTCCATCAGTGCCATCCACATTACCTCGGCATCCGGGAAGCTCGTCGTGGCCCTCCTCCCCATCTCCCCCATCCATGCCGGTATCGGATGTTCCGGTTGAGGGTGCTTGATCCGCATATGGGCCAAGAGCTAAGGACCAGGCGTCGCCAGATCCACACTGTCAAGGGCGTCATACGCCTTCAATGTGTTGCCTCTATGGTACTTGGTCACGGCCCTCTGCATCCTCTGCTCTCACATCTTGTGCTTGGCACGGCGAAGTCGGCGAGACGGGGAAAACAACTCCGCTAGTCATGCCACCTTCACTTCTGCCCTCCATAAGGCCTCCCACTCTACTACCATGAACTTTCCGGTCAACTTCAAAACTCACACTGCATCTGACATGCATCACAACTCTAGACGTGTGCAAAAGATAAGGAAAAACATGGCTTGGAGGAGGAGGGGCCCTCCCGCATCAAGCGGGTGGGTAGTGACGATGTACTGCTCTACTTTGTATGACCACCTGAGGAGGAGGGGGCCTTCCGCATCAAGCAGTATAGCGCCATAGCGGCTAGCATCGCATCTAAGGCACCTACTGGCACCCATGAATACACAAATAGTGGCAGCATCTATATACCATACAGGGGTCCCCAATCCGCCTCCTCTGCCCAATCGCCACAGCTCCTCCAATCAGCGGCCCTTGCATCCCCATGATACGTTGCCCTCTGACGTACTCCCTCCTTTGTCTCCATTGTTTGCTGAGTGCTATTGCTGTTTTTTCCTCCAACCACCCGCCCGCCTTTCACTCTTCACTCTGCTCTACTCTATACGACCAGCCCTCAGACTTATACCATCAGGGAGGCTTTCAGCTCATAGTCCTTCAGTTAGCGAGGAGGGTGCGATAAGGGGACCCGATCAGTCCCCTCCTTTACTTCCTCTTCCATCAAGATGCATTTGAGGCAACAATGGGGAGGAGGATAGAGTCATAGCCTAACTTGACAACACCTACCTACTAGGACCACCAGGGCCGCTGGTAATGGCGTACGGAGCCCTCACGGCGGGACAGGGGAAGTTGGGGATGGAGGTGCAGCCCTGCAAGTACCTTTTCCTACCGATGATGGCCGGGCCAGCACTTGCCAGGCTGTCGAACATGGCACGGACAGCAGAGGGGATGATGGTGATGGGGGCTCAAGTGGGGCGAGAAGAGTTTTACATGGAGCTGCTAGAGGCAATTGCATAGGTGATCGAGGGCACATTGCAGGAGCTGGCGGAGCCACCGAACTTGCAGGCAATGTTTGGCATCCTCCGTGAGTGCACTACCGGTCGCCTGCACCATCTGACCTGCCTCACGTCACCCTCTAAGCGGGTAGAGCACCTCCAGTTATTTGACGAGAGGGTGGGCTTGTGCATTCGGCGTCTGCTACGATTGGAGGGGGTGCAGAGCAGACGAGAGAGGCGAGCCGTTGAGTATGCAAAGAGCCAAGCATGCTTCCCGTTGCGGCTGGGAGGGTTGGGCCTCAGAACGGTTGGTGACTATGCCCCGCTATCATGCGTTTAGAACAGGCTGCAGTCATGGCAGACTATGCGGTTGCTTCATCGATAGTTGGGGGTGGAGGTCAGAGGAGCAGTGGTTGACAAGAATCAGGGAGAGCAGGGGCAGGGGAGTTTTGAGGAGCTGTGGGAGAGAACGTTGAGGGGATTTGGAGAGAAGGTGGATAGGAGAGTCCCTGGGGTGGTGGAGTGTGAGAGCGGCTGCCAAAAGCGCTTGTTCTAGGACGTGTCTAGGGTAGTTCACGAGGCGTAATTTTCGACCCTCAGGAGCAGGGTGGAGGAGTTGGGGGGAGAGGAGGCCTTATCGGAGTTGGCGTTCCTATAGGGGGAGCACAGCGAGGATCGGTTGTTGGCACATCCCCACTCCATCACGGATAGGCTGTACATGGTATAGAAGGGTTGGAGGGTGTCCTGCAGGTTCAGGTTGGGTCTGCCCATCTCCCATGTGCAACACACCCCCTTTTGTGGGTGTAGGGAGCAATGCCCCATAAGTCCCTCGGTCCCTCATCATGCGCTATGGTGTGCGGAGAGAGGACCAGGGATAGCGGTACATGACGCCGTGAAGCGATACCTTGCAGCGGCCATGATAGAGAGTGGTATGGGAGGGGTGAGTGTGAAGCATACGGGTATCATACCAGAGGGACGTGTAGATATCACCTGCTTGGGCCCGGTAACAGGATACCTCCTCGTCCTTGACATGGTGATCGCGGACCCTCATTGACCGAGTCTTGGGCGACAGTCGGTGGAGAGGGGAGGGGTGGCATTGGAGCAGGCGGTGCAAAGTACAGCAGGTGGAGGACGGTGGCAGAGAGGGACCAGCTGGTTTTAGGATTCCCAACTGTGGAGACGTTTGGACCCTTCTCGAGGTGCCTTGACTGAGTGTTGAAGGCATGTAGCGAGGCAACACAGCGGAGGTTGATGCAACAGGGGGGAGCGGCGGTGCTGGCTATTCCTGTTCAGGCCCTCCTCAACCAGTGGGTGGGGGTGGCTGTACAACACGCTCTGGCGCAACAAATTCGCGAAAGAGCCATGGCTTGGGCCAAAGACACGAAATATGCAGGCAATGTGGCAAGGGTTAGGTAGGCCCTATAGAGGAGGGAGGATAGGATGGAACTGGCAGATGTTGGCAGACTGGAGCGAGAGTAGAGGATAGGAGGAGATAAAGTTGCCCCTGCATGTTAGGGTTGTCTCAGCATGATTGCGTTGCAAGACTTCTCCTTCATCACTACCTCCTTGCACGTTGTTTCGATGCATGCATTGGATTTCTCGCCTTCCCTATTGCATGCTGAGGAGACATCCTTTGCACGTGGAAATCAGTTGCATGAGGTATCCGAGATCCTCATTTCATTTAATGAGATCGATTTACTTCTGCTCATGCTTATGTTGATTCATGTATGTTTATCCATATCAATAACCATATTCATATGTATGTTTCTTTATCTTATGTATACATGTATCCATCATATCTTTAACTTTTTTTTGTTTTTTGTTTTTTGTTTTTTTTTGTTTTTAAGATGGTCCAGGCAGAAAATCCCTCCCACCGGGCTCCCTTCTGGGAGCTGTTACCTTGGTGACATACATCTTTACTTATGTCTTGATGTATACCTATACCACGATTGGTACAAAAACATATGCTAACAATATCAAATTTGATGTTGAGACGTTTCTGGATTTAGACAGAAATTGAAACATGTTTCCATTGAAGTAGCACATCCAGACAAGATCTGAGAAAACTGGTTTGTAGATGCATTTGCATGTTTTGAAACACGGGTGACAGTGTGCTATGTCCAAGGGAATGGTTTCAATCGGGGGGGATGGGTGGGTGGGTGGCAGTGGGCAGGGGGGTCATTTATTGTTCATTCAGGCCACGGAAAGGGGCTCTCCCGCGCTCGATCAATCAGCCCCACGCCTAAAGAACTCTACCGCGGACCATTGATGTTCAATCAACACCTCCCGCTCCCCCCCCCCCCCCCCCCCCCCCCCCCCACCATGATAACTACCACGTGCGCTTGGTAACCTTCACTATTTTCCAGCCGACATGATGCAGGTGACTTCACGTTGGGAAAAGAAAAGTCCCTCCTTTGTCAATTCTTGACTTCACTTTGACTGACGTGTTCCTCTGTTATTGAATGCAAACATGGAATGGGCTGCCGACCACGTCATGCAACACAATCAATGTTCGCATGCAATGACACGACTTGGTTGCAGTTTACTAAGTCCAACCATGGGGGCAAGATGGAAATGATGTTTAAAATTGGGGTTAACATATAACTGAAATGAAAGTTTTGGGGCTACTCATTGATGAAAATATACATTGTGGGTGGAGTAGAAAACATATGAAAACTAAGGTTGCTTCGCCGATGGTTCGCCAAAACTAGGGGCTACTTGAGAATTTTTGGGTTTTGGGGATCCCTTACTTGTTCAGAGCTCCAAGAGACAAAATGAGGCTACATAACCAGGAAGCACGTCAGTACCCACGTGACAGTCAAAGTCAGGTGGGTGCTGCTGCTTGCTCTTTCCTGTTCAGTGCTACGGAACTAGGTTTCTCTTTTTTATGTGGTCGGAAAGTCCTCTGTGATGTAACAAAATGAGACGTATTTAGTTGACGAAACATGAGTTTCTGTTGTATGGGATGAAATAGGGATTGCTAAACCATGGATGAAAGAGGAGTTCTCCATTGACGGAAATGGCTTTCTCTCTTTCGTCATATGATTTCGACATTTATCTTCTGTTTTGATCAACCAAACTAGAAAAGACCTGTTTCATTTTTCCAACAGTTTCCACGTGGCATCTTCTCAAAAGCTTATGTCGACTGCCACGTCAGCCAAGTTTTTGGGTCTTACAACCACATATGATTCCATAAATTTTCCTCCTCAAATCTATACAGCAAACCGCCAGTTGAACACAAAATTACATTTGTGTTCTGGTTCAAATCGTGGACCTCCACCATTGGCTCCTTGCGCTGGGCTCGAGGAGCCAATGGGGGAGGTTCACGATTATGAACAGTAGAAAAATATCGCTCCAAGGAGGGTCCGGGAGATCATCCCTCGTGCAGCTCGACTCCAAACCACGCGGGATCCCCCCTCACCACGCAACCCCCCCTGCCCCACCCCCACAACCGCATGGGGTCAAAGGGCCTACCGGCAGGGACTATCTCCCCTGTCGTGCGATTCGACAGCATGTGCCCGCTGGCTAGAAGGCTGCCGTGTATACGCAACCGTCGTGGCTGTGTGTGGGGTGCCCAAACCGCGGCGGTAGCGTGCACGGTGTGCCCAATGTTGATGCGCCAAAATGGAGATTATCGCCCTGTGCATGCCAGACGAGTCGTGTGTCTCCATGCAACTTGCATGTAGACACACAGCACGCTCAGCCCCTGTTGTTGCATGATGCAACAAGAGGGGCTGACCTTTGGAGATGCTTTGCAGCCATTCCAGCGGGCTCAGTCTCCTTGCTTCTCGTCTGGGTGGAGTAGAAACGATTTCGCACCCACTAATGCAGGCGCTGTTCGAGGTTGAACGGTCCTCTCAAAGAAGTCCTTTTCATCCTGTTGCCAAGAAATGACAACTCGGACGTTTGGCAAAATGTCTGAAGTTTGACCACAGACGAAGCAAAGTCAAGCGTCGATCAAGGTGGAACGATCCTCTCAATAAAGTTCCTGTCACGCCGTTGCATGAACCTTTCCGTGGATACCTTTTTGGCCTTGTGGACATTGAGCAGACCTTCATCCCCGTTGGCATGAGGGTGAGTGTGCACCCTGGAAGGTCCCTAGCAGTGGCTGGTTCATACCACCAACTGTTTTTGGAGAGACTGAAACTGTGGAGGCAAGTGGTTCCAAGGATGGCAGAAAACTGGTCAGAGAGTGAGGCAATAGTTTTGGCCTGAATTGGTTGGGAATGAAATCTTGATCAAGGCTAACAAGCAGTAGAATTTTGTAGCCACTGATCTAAGCTTTCCAGAACACCAAAGCATGCCAGATTTGGAGCTTCCTAGCAGATTCTATGGCTTCTAGAGTGGCCCTTGGTAGGCTGTCCTTTTCCCACCTAGGAAGGCATCCCTTCCTTCCTCTAGAAGCTTCTGCCCCTTCCTAGATTCCTCAGCTTGCTTCTAGTAGGAGGGAAGGTATCCAGAAGACCAAGACACCCCTGGATGCCTTGTAGAATAAGTCAACCCTTCTAGAAGGTGTGCCACCTTCCTAGACCCTCACCTGACCTTCTAGAACCTTAAGGAGGAATTCTAGAGGTTGAGCTAGCCTCCTGGCATCTATTTTCCACCTCCCTTGAGGCACGAAAGAAATTGATCTTGTGGGACTTGAACCCGGGCTCGTGCCTCTAGAGGTGGACACCATTAACCACTAAGCCACTAAGGCTTGTCTTTTTGGTATTTCTTTTTGGAGTCACTCCTGCCATGGTGAGGAGCATCTCTCCAACAATCTCCCTCTTGCGCATCACCTATGGTAGTTGTTCATGCTTAACCTGTATCTCAAGAGGCTTGGGAAAACCCAAGCTCCATGCAAGTAGCATCATGCCCATCCTTGGGTTGCGCCTTTGTCATGGCATCAGCAAGCATGTGCTTTGTGCCGCAGTGCACAAGCACCACATCACCCTTTGCAACGAGGTCTCGTGAAAAGTGATGGCGGATCTCTATGTGCTTGGTCCTCCGGTGTAGCACAGGGTTCTTGGTCAGGCTGATGGCACTCATGTTGCCAACGTTGAGTGCCGTCGGCTTCTTCTGCGGTACCCCAATCTCCTTGAGTAATCGCCGCAGCCATAGCGCCTCCTTTGCGGCTTATGCGAGCGCAATATACTCCACCTCAGTGCTGGATAGCGCCACACAGTCCTGCTTCCGGCTTGCCCAAGACACCGCTACATCACCAAGCACAAAAACATAACCCGATGTTGACTTGCGGTCATCAACCTTAGCTGTCCAGTCAGCGTCAGAGTAGCCAACCAACTCGAGGGAGTTAGTCCAGGATCCTCCTCCAAACAAAAGTCGCGACTGTGTCATCGCCTTCAAGTAGCGGAGGATTCTCTTAACCGCTTACCAATGTAGCGGCCCCGGATCAGCAACATAGCGGCTGACTTGTCCCTCAGCAAAGGCAAGATCAGGTCGCGTTGCCACCATGGCATACATTTTGTTGCCAACTGCGGACTAGTACGGTACTCCAGCCATCTCCTCTTTTTTGTCCTCCGTGCTCGGGCCCATGCTCGAGCTCAGCTCACATGTTGTTGTCATAGGCGTGCCAATGGGGTTGCACTTCTCCATGTTGTAGCGGTGGAGCATCTCCTGCACGTACTTTTGTTGCCCCATCTCCAGCGTGTGTGCTTTGCGGTCCCTCTTGATGGAAATTCCTATGTAGTCAAGCTCGCCCATGTCTGTCATCTTGAACCGGCTGCCAAGCCATTTCTTCAGGCTCTTGAGCTCCCCCTCATCCGAAGATACAAGGATGAGGTCATCAACATAGAGGACGGCAATTTGGTGGAGCTCCGGCTGCTTACGCACATACATGTTGTGATCCGCCTCACAGCGCTTGAAGCCAAGCTCACCCATGAAACTGTCTATTTTGAGGTACCACATGAGTGGAGTTTTTTCAGTCCATAGAGCGCCTTGCGAAGCCGGCACACCTTCCTTTCCGGTGCATCCACGTCCTCTGGAACCTCCATATAGACTTCCTTCTCTAGGTCACCATTGAGGAACACAGTTTTGACGTCCATTTGGTGGATTTCGTAGTCGCGTGCCGCTGCCACCGAGAGAATAGTGCGGATGGAGGCAAACTTGGCCACTGGTGTGAAGGTCTCGTTGTAGTGCTCCCCTTTCCTCTGGGCATACCCTTTCGCAACCAGCCGCGCCTTGTACCGCTCCACCAGCCCCTCCTTCTTGAGCTTCTTCCGGAATATCCACTTGGAGCCAATAATCTTCTCGCTCTCCGGTCGTTCAACCAGCTCCCAAGTGCCGTTCTCCTCGTGGGAGGCGAGCTCAGATTTTATTGCTCCCTCCCACTCAGCCCCATCCTTCCGTTGCAGTGCCTCCTTCACTAATTGAGGCTCCTCTTGCGTTAAGAAGGCTTGTGCGAACCCAGTCCAAATGCCCTTGTCGGCATCGTACCTTTTTGTCCTTCTTCGCACATGGCTGCTCGTGCGGGGCTGTTGAGGCGGTTGTTGTTGTTGTTGTCCCCTTTTGGTGCCATCCTCTTCAAGCGCCTGCTCTCCCTCTCTTGGAGACCTTGGAGACATCGGTCGACTCCCCGCCTCCACGTCCATCTCCTGTGCTTCACATTCCTCATCCAAACTGGCCTGAATAAAGTCTGCCGCCCGTCCATCCCTTAGGCGATGCTCTCCTGTTAGTGGTGATGCAAGGACTTCACCCTTATTCACGTCCTCTGACGTTTCCCCCTCAAGGCGTGGCAGCCACTCCCCCCTCTTGGAGAGGCCTGCCTCCTTGTCCGTCCAACGGCTTGTCTTGTCGAACATGACGCCACGACTCTGCACAATCTGCTGTCTCCTTGGGTCAAAGAGTCGGTACGCCTTGCTTCCGCTCTCATACCCAAGGAAAATACACCAGCGAGTTCATGGGTCCAGCTTGCTCCGCCCTTCACGTGCCTGCACCACCGCATGTGCAATGCAACCAAACGTGCGGAGGTGACCCACTGCCGGCTTCCTCCTGCTCGACACCTCTTGTGGCGTCTTCCACGCCTTGCTCTCCTTGTCCTTCAACGGCTTGGTTGGTGTAAGGTTCATTATATATGTCGCTGTCTGTGCCGCCTCCGCCCAATACCGTTGTTGAAGGCCGGCGTCGCTAAACATGGATCGCACCATGTTCAGGATTGTGCGATTCGCTCTTTCTGCGATGCCATTCTACTCCGAGGAGTGTGGACTTTTTTTCTGCCACTCAATCCCATTACTCTTCATCCACCCAAGGAAGCCCGCATATTCACCGCCGTTGTCACTCCGAAACGCCTTCACCTTCAACTCTGTCTTCCACTCAACATCTGCCACAAACTCTTGCATGCATGCAAGGACTTCGCTCTTCCGCTTCATGAGGTAGAGGTACAGTTTGCGGCTGTGGTCGTTGATGAAGGTGAGGAGGTAGAGAGCTCCGTGGATGGAGCTCTCAAGTGGTCCACACACATCTGTGTGTACCAGTGCTAACTTTATTGATGCACGCATCCCCTTTGCCACAAACGACTGCCGTGTTGATTTGCTGATAACGCATGGCTCACACACGGTCTCCTTGGTTCCATCAAGGCCACTGATTTGGAGACCAAGCACCGCCTCTCTCTTTGCCATCCCTTTCACCGTCGATGGGGAAACATGGCAAAGTCGGCGGTGCCACCGGTCCAGGTCTCCTTCATCCTTCGTTGCAAGATACGTGGCATTGGACCCTGCCCGGCTGCCGAGGATCTTTGCACGTAGCACGTACAAGTCATCCTCTCTCTTGACACGCGCAATAACCTCGCCTTTGCCCTCCTTGCGGATGAAGGCCTCCCTTCTTTGTGAAGAGTACCTCAAGTCCCTTGTCGGTAAGGCGGCTGACAGAGAGCAGATTTGCCCCAAAGTTGGGCATGTGGAGCACGTCATGGATTGTGCTCGTGACAGGTTTGCCATCCACAATGGACTCAAGGCGGACGTTACCCTCACCAGTGGCCACCTCTGTTTTGCGATTGGCCACCATCATGCGTCTCTCCGAGGCATCGTAGGTGACAAATGCCACCCTGTTGCATTGCGTGGCGGCCTGATCCGGAGTCAATGACGGCAACTCCTGGATCCTTCAAGTTTGTGGAATTGTATGCTATAAGGGCCTGCTCGTCTTTCTTCCCATTCCGTTGCGACCGGTTTGGCTTCTTCTTGGGGCGGTTGTGTGCATAGTGGCCCTCCTTTCCGCAGTAGAAGCACTCCCCCTTCTTGTCACCCTTCTTGGTGCCCTGTTTGGCACCCTTCTACTTGTCGCCTCGGCCTCCGCTGTGAGGGTGAATCGAGTAAGCTGAACTTGATGCCGCAGCACTCTCTCGACCGCCACGTCGCATCCACTCATTGCGCACGTACTCAGCAACCTTTGGGTACTTCAGCTCGTCGGAAGGCCAGCCACCAAGGACTGTGATCATGGGACTCCAACTGTGCGGCAAGGCCAGAAGGAGGATCATAGCTTACAACTGAGAGTCAATCTCCCAACCAGTGCCCACGCACTCCGCTGCGAGTGACTCAATCTCCTGCATGATCTCCATGATGTTGTCACCTTTGTTGGCTCGGAGGGTGACGAGCCGTTTGAAGATGAAGAGCTGATTGGCGAGGTTGCTTGACTGGTAGATGGAGTAGATTTTTGACCATGCTTCTGCGGCCAGGGTGCATCCTTGCATGTGCCCAAGTTGTGGTGGGCATAACGCGGAGACAAGGAGCGCCAACGCCTTTTTGTTGCGCTTCTTGTATGCCTCCTTCATCTCAGCCGTTGCAGTCTCCAGCGGAGCAGTCTCATCACCCTTTACAAGCTCAAACAGTCCCTTGTCGTCGAGGAAGACCTCAAACTGCCACCTCCACAAGGCAAAGCCTGCCCCATCAAACGTAAGGACAGTACGACTGCTCTCTTGCTCGCTGGTTGCCATGTCTTGCTATTGGAAGCGTGAACTCAAGCTGGCTTGGAACCCCTTAGAGGCGTGGGCCCATAACCCTTCGTTGGCGTGAGGGTGAGTGTGCACCCTAGAAGGTCCCTAGCAGTGACTGGTTCACACCACCAACTGTTTTTGGAGAGACTGAAACTGTGGAGGCAACTGGTTCCGAGGATTGCAGAAAACTGGTCAGAGAGTGAGGCAATAGTTTTGGCCTCAATTGACTGGGAATGAAATCTTGATCAAGGCTCACAAGCAGTGGCATTTTATAGCCACTGATCTAAGCTTTCCAGAACACCAAAGCATGCCAGATTTGGAGCTTCCTAGCAGATTCTATGGCTTCTAGAGTGGCCCTTGGTAGGCTGTCATTTTCCCACCTAGGAAGGCATCCCTTCCTTCCTCTAGAAGCTTCTACCCCTTCCTAGATTCCTCAGCTTGCTTCTAGTAGGAGGGAAGGTATCCAGAAGACCAAGACACCNTTTTGGCCTCAATTGACTGGGAATGAAATCTTGATCAAGGCTCACAAGCAGTGGCATTTTATAGCCACTGATCTAAGCTTTCCAGAACACCAAAGCATGCCAGATTTGGAGCTTCCTAGCAGATTCTATGGCTTCTAGAGTGGCCCTTGGTAGGCTGTCATTTTCCCACCTAGGAAGGCATCCCTTCCTTCCTCTAGAAGCTTCTACCCCTTCCTAGATTCCTCAGCTTGCTTCTAGTAGGAGGGAAGGTATCCAAAAGACCAAGACACCCCTGGATGCCTTGTAGAACAAGTCAACCCTTCTAGAAGGTGTGCCGCCTTCCTAAACCCTCACCTGGCCTTCTAGAACCTTAAGGAGGAATTCTAGAGGTTGAGCTAGCCTCCTGACATCTATTTTCCGCCTCCCTTGAGGCACGACAGAAATTGATCTTGTGGGACTTGAACCCGGGTTCGTGCCTCTAGAGGTGGATACCATTAACCACTAAGCCACTAAGGTTTGTCCTTTTGGTGTTCCTTTTTGGAGTCACTCATACCATGGTGAGGAGCCTCTCTCCAACAATCCCAACACCGTTTTCTCGGTGTTAACGAGACCAATCTTTGTAGAAGTGCGCCGCCAAGATGTGCCCAAAGATGGCCTATGTAGACCCTCTCC
>SZWC01002704.1:196972-216972 GCA_023375785.1 Penium margaritaceum
GGCTGCCACTGTACAACCGCTGATGTGTGAAAGGACTGAGGGTTGTATGGAGGACACAAGAATGGCGAGAGCCTTCTTGTTGAGCTTGACCCATGCCACAAGGTCAGCACCCTCCTCCTTTGGTGCTGGGATAGTTCTGTCAAAGTATCCTAGCAAATCTCTGTCATCCATGATGATCTCAAACTGCCACTTCCAGAGTGCAAACCCCTCTCCATCAAATTTGAGGATGGGCGAATGATTCCCTGGTTCCCCTGTCCCTGCCATCCCTACAACTACAACTGCTACAGCTTCTGCACCTGTTGTTGATGCCGATGAACCTGTGTTTGAGGCCGTTGTAGGCTGTTGGTGAGAAGAGGAAACTGCTTCCCCTGTTCACGTTGGCTGTTGCAAGCAGATGTAGGCTGATGTAGGTTGATGTCAGCTCCCAAGGTAGAAAGGTGCAGATGTGTTGCATTCCCCTCCCGCTGATGTTGCCCTGCAAACAGAGAAGTTGGGTGAGAGCGAAGGCGCTCTCACTGCTTGTGACCTTAGCGGTTGCGTGCGTGAAACTTCCCTAACCAAAGGAGTGGGCCCATAACCCTTTGTTAGCTACTGAGCTAACCACCTCCGGCAGAGAAGCCGCGAAACCGAAAAGCTCACAAAGGTTCTTACACCTTCTTCCTTTGCAGGTATGTGTCATGCACCCCAAACTTAATCAGGCATACACTTCACCTTCAAGAGTACTAACGCCTTAGCATTCCATCTCAAGAAGAGCTCAAGTCGTCAATACGCAAGAGAGCATCAAGCAAGGGTTGATTGATCAGCATGCAAGACAAGTCCTTTTATAGCTGTCTGTCCAGTCCTAGAACTCAAAAGCACATTCCTGGGAAGTGGCCTGAACCAGCCACGTCACCAATAGACTTGCACTGTGAGCTTGACACATAAGCATCCAAGTGTCAAGGTGACAGACCAACCATGTACCGTCCAAGAAGCTACAGACTTTCTTTCTTGGAAGCTTCCACAACAAACAAGNGATCGAACTCATGACCTCTCACTTGGCCAAATCAACAAAATGGCCAGGGCAACCACTCACCCACATGGTGTACTCACAGGTCATATCTCACAAGAGACAGATCATAGTTGAGTCACACTACAACGGATCTAGGGGTCATACCTCCACAAGGGGCAGAGCATTCCTGATCCGTCCTACAACACTGAACAAGGGGCAGAAACATTTAACAGATAGCTCGGTCTGACGCGTCTGTAGCCATGTTGTAGTCGACTGCTGGATCAACTAATCGTAGGGCTGGCGGCGAGGTCAGAGCGTTCTGCAAAGTGGTGAACGCTTCTTGTTCGTTGTCTCCCCACTGGCAGTCATTTTCTTTTCGAGTGAGGTCAGAAAGAGGCGCTGATAGTCAAACGTTATCCCGTATGAAGCGCCGGTAACAATCATAGAAGCCGAGGAATACTTTCATTTCTCGATTGTTGGTCGGCGTCGGCCATTTAGCAACTTCTCCAACCTGTTTTGGATCTATTGTGATCCATCCACTGTTCATGATGTGACCCAAAAACTTGATCGAATGGCGACCGAAGTCACACTTTGAGATTATTCTGAAAAATTAATCTCTTTGTAATCTTTTGAGGACTTTTTGAAGATGTCTATCGGTCTCCTCAGGGGTGTGGCTGTACACCTGAATGTTGTCGAGATATGCCATGACAAAATCTTCAATGTATGGACGAAAAGAAATTATCATTTCCGTCATGAACGTTGTGGGGCATTCGTCAATCCAAACGGCATTATCGTGAACTTGAAATGCTTGTAGTCAGTTCGGAACGCCATCTTCTCGAATTGGCATCTACCACACGTATCTAGAGATAACTGTTGCACAAGTCGATTTTGTTGAGAATTCAAGCACCTTAGAGTTGGTCGAAAAGCTCACCAGCTTGGGGAAGAGGGTAGCGGTTCTTGATGGTAGCATCGTTTAATGCACGATAGTGCAAGTTGCTTTTTAAGTTCGGTCAGCTCGTGATCGCTCATCCGATAGCCCCCTCAAACTGTAGGTCTACTGTAGGGCTTCAGCGCAATGCGATGGTTGATGTCTTGTTGAGGAGGGAGGGTTCTCGAGTGTTTGTTAGGAAAGACGTTTGCAATCTTTGTGGATGTGGATGAGGCTGGTGGGGCTGATGAGCTCGACAAGGATTATGAGTCACCTGTTGCCAGTTCCACCTCCTCTATTGGCTCGAGGTGTCAAGCCACGCACGAGCTCCTCGTCGTATGCAGTACTTGGCCACGTTCAACGGTATCAGCTGCACAAGTTGTCGCTTCTTGGTTACTGCGGCTTCCTCTGCTGCTTTCGTTGTCCGCTTCTGTCCCATGCACAGAAGTTGTTATTTAGTGCTGTCAATCTCCACGTAGACATCGTTGGTGTTCCATTTGACTTGCGGATTCTGCCGGTACAGGAAATCTCGTCCGAGGATGATTTTGTAATCGCTCATGTAATAAAAACCTCCAGAACGTTACATCACATAGATCTCCCACTTGTAGTTGTAGTGGTTTTTGGAGTCTCCGTATTTGCCATCTCCCATCGACGATTTTCCCTTCAAATGCCCCTGGCCTGGTGTGCAAGTCCAGCTTGTGAGCCATGTCGTTACTTACGAAGCTGTGAGAAGCTCCTCCATCTAATAGTGCCGGTACCGTTTTGCGAGTCCTGCATCCTCAAGGCTTAACATTTTGAAGTTTCGCTGGTTGGTCGTCCTCGTATCCCTCGTCAAACTTTGTGATCTCAGAAAGCTTGTACGACGATGTAGGCCGTTCACATGGGCGATCATTCGGCGCAGATAGCTTCGTGGGGACAAGAGTTGCACCTTTCACCATTGACCTTTGCCTTTTCCGGACTAAATTTTGTGCGACTTCCTCCCTTTTTGGCTTGCTTCTTGCTTCAACAGTTGCAAGCGATGTGCTCAACCTTTCCGCACTTGTAGTAGGATCACGTGTCTCTCTGGTCGACGGCATCCATTTCCATTGGAGTCGAGGAGTCCCCCAACTGGCTTCTTTTTCTCCCACGATGATTGTGGTTGGGAGGTTGCCAGCCGTAGGACTCCTGGATCTGAGCGTTGTGGTCGGCGTTGTCGATCCTTGCTACTACAATCATCCGCGGAAAGTCATTTTGGATGCCAAAATTGGCAATTGCTCACCGGATATCTCACTTGAGGCCATTATTGCAGTAGAAAGAGAGCTCGTCGCGGGCAATGTCTGCTCTGGTGATGTTGCGGAATCTCTGCGTGTACTCTGCCACGATGGACCGCCGGCGGAGATGTTGGAGTTTGTATGGTGAGTTAGAATTTTTGTTCAACCGTCCGAATTGTGCGAGAATCGCGTGCTAGAATTCAATCCAGTCGGTTGGTGGCTTCTGTGCATCTTGCCACCGTGGGTTGATCTGCTCCAAGGGTAGAACGCATGCGGTCGGTGATATGAGATGGGCGCAATGGGTCGTTGATGATGTTCCGCCGGTCTCTTGCTGCCGTTGGATGGTCTTTAGATCAAACCACCAACTTAGCGTCGTGCCACGGAGAGACGCGGTCGTGAGATCAATTCTCTTTTGATTGTCGTTGACCCTAGCAGCGGTGAAGTACACTTCCAAACTCGTAAGCCACATTCAAACTGTCGGTCGTTTTGAATGTACAAGATCGAACGGTTTTGGTGGAGATGGACAAATTTTGGGTTCTCTCGAGGGTTGGGAGTTTCTCTCAATGAGCGCACCGCCTCTCGTACGCTTGTGATGCGAAGAGCCTCCACCATGGCGTTGAGCTGTTGGAGCAAATGGGCGTTGATCCCCTCGAGCGTATAGATTCCGTTTGCGAGTTCCTCGTTGATCCACGCCTGTAGTCAAGTGCCATCCGTTGTTCTTGCTGTCTTCATTGAGGCCTTCAGGAGGGACTGCTGGTTTACCGCCTCTGGTTTTGCGACCAGATTGGTTGTCGAAACCGTGGGGGTTGATCCAGCTGCTGCATAGCCTGCCACGTCAGCATTCGCTGTTGCTGCAAGGTTCACTTGCATAGGAAGATTCTGCTCCTCCATCGCCGAAGTCATCATTGAAGATTCAATGTTGGTTGTCAGTTGCACTCGCTTGCCTCACGTCATAGTCGTTAAGTATGCAAAGTCTTGACATGCGAGATGCACTGACACATTGTGCGAGGTAGTCCTCAAGATGGGTGAAGTAGTTGAATGCCTCTCCAGCACCGCAATGCTCTGATACCAAGTGTTATGCCGTATAGAGCGTAGATGGTGAACAAGTGGAAGTTGTGAGGCAGAACACAATCTACAATTTTGACACGAGCAGTTTACAATTAGTGGTAAGTGATAGAAAATGTCAAAACGATCAAACATATGTATACAAGTGTCGAGGTACACATGAGACATAGTCGGGGTCGTTGGGTCAATTGTCGAGCGACGTGTGCGGGATCGCATCGTTAGTGGTTGGATTTGTGGTCCGCCTTAAATTCAGTAGTTTTCAAGGATCGACAGTGAAGATGCCAGATGCATCTTTGTAATTCCAGATTCATCTCAGTGTGCCGAAAAGTCGAGTGAAAGGTCGTGATGCTTCTATCATAGATTTGCGAGAGTGGTCAAGGTTGTCAGAAGGGTCAAGAATGTTCGCTCGTGGAGAGGGCAGTTGGCCGGTTTGTCCTCGACCATCGAAGTGAATCTTGCGGTCTCGCGACACAATGGGTTGTTTGTGTAACAACAGAAATACCCTCTTGGAAATATTAGGTACTAGTATACATCTCGTACATAACAATTCTCCCCATGTTTTCCGCGACGTCTCGGCGTGCGTGCAGATGTGGCCCGGTGATGTCGGTAATAGCCGTCAATGAGGTGACTGACGTCTCGGAGGTTGTCGTAAGGTTCCTAGTTGTTATCCGTGCTGTCATAGCCATGTCAATTGACAAGATATTCTATGGTTTTGCCTCGTCATTGATGGTCGCGGATGTACTCAATGACGTAATCTGTGTCCTCGTCCACTTGAACGGGAGGAGGGGGAGGGACATCCCTGTCAGGTAAGTTCTCTCCGGGATCTCGGTAGTGCTTGAGTATACTGACATGGAACACCGGATGAACTTGCATAGTTTCGGGGAGTTTGAGTAATGTGACCATGGGCGTTTGCATGCCCTGGATCTCAAACGGTCCCAACCATCGGGGCTTGAGCTTTGAACAATCGGCTCCACATAGTTTGATGTTGGCCGAGTTGAAAATGTCTTTGTCTACAGCCGTGAATATGTCATCGTTGTGATGTCGGTCAGCTGCTCGCTTCATTGCTGCTTGTTTCTTCGAAACAAATTTTCGTTTTTCTTCCTAGATCTTGGAGAAGTCTCGGTCTTTGGTTTGTGCTCCATTTAACTTTCGATGGTGTTCCATGGTCAAACCGATTGGACAAACCAGATGTTTGTAGAGAAGTCTCGTTTTTTGAGGGTCTGGTTTGTCTGATCGGTTTGACCGTGGAATGCCATCAAAAGTTGAATTCTTCTGCTGTAGCGAGTCATTAGCACCAAAAGCAGCTGGTGAATCAACCGTCTCTGTCGCTTGTGATGGTTTTTGGCACGTTGTGTAGCCGCACAATGTTGTTTAGAAACAACCGTGTAGTTTCCTCGATGGTGACGGTGGTCGTTGTTAGGATGAAGTGGGACATTTTCTAAAACCTGTCCACGAGCACGAGGATTGCGTCATATCCCTTCGGTGTAACTGGGAATCTGGTGTCAAAGTCCATGGAGATGTCAGCCCATTGTTACGTTGGCATAGGGAGTTATTGAAGGAGTCCGGATGGCGGTGTGCGACGGTGTTTTTATCGTTGACATGTGTCGCAGGACTTGCAGAAGTTGGCCATGTCAGATTGTATCTTGTCCCATCTATAGTTCTTACTCAACTTCTTCAGCCGATTTTCCTTACCAAAGTGTCCACCTGAACATGTGTTGTGGCACTCTTTGAGTAGCATTCAGCAAATTTCATCCTTTAGGAGAACGACCACCTGTGGAGTGAATTGCCGTCGCCAATGTGGTACGTCGTACCAGAATTCTGCCTTGTCATATTCGCAGTGCTGTTCCTAGCCTCGTGCAAAGAGCCGCTCGAGATCAGGATCTAACTACAGCTGTAGCCTTGCCGCCTCAGCCATTAAGTCTGGTCGGCGGCTGAGTGCGTCCGCCGGGTTGATTTTTCCTGGCCAGTACTGAACATCGTAGTCGAACCCGGATTCAAGGAACTCCATCCATCGGGTTTGACATCGATTGAGGTTCGGCTGCGTCTTTAAATACTTCAACGCATGGTGGTTGGTGCGCACGATGCATCGACGACACTCCAGGTAACACCACCATATCTTGAGTGCATGTACAAATGCCATCATTTCTTTCTTGTGTATGGCGTAGTCAGGTTCTGGTCCTCTCAGTTTTCGAGACATGTAGGCAACTGGTTACTTGCCGTTGCCATGGTCTCATAGGAGGACTACGCCGATGGCTCGGTCTGACGTGTCTGTAGCCATGACATAGTCGACTGTTGGATTGGCTAATTGTAGGGTGGTGCCATGGTTAGAGCATTCTGCAAAGCGGTGAACGCTTCTTGTTCACTGTCTCCCCACCACCACTCGTTTTCTTTTCAAGTAAGGTAGGAAAGACATGGGTGTTATCCCGTACGAAGCACAGGTGGTAATTGCAGAAACCAAGGAATACTTTAGTTTCTCAAAAGTTGGCCAGCTTCGGCCATTAAGCGACTGCTGTAACACTTTATGGATCCATTGTGATCCGTCCACCATTGATGATGTGACCCAAGAACTTGATTGAACGTCGACCGTAGTCGCACTTCGAGAGTTTTCCAAAAAAAGTTCTCTCTTTGTAAAAGTTCGAGGACTCTTCGAAGATGTCCATCGTGCTCCTCCGGTGTGTGACTGTACACCAGAATGTCGTCGAGGTAGACCATGACAAAATCATCAAGGTATGGGCAGAAAGCATTGTTCATTGCCGCAATGAACTTCGCCGAGGAATTTGTCAGTCTGAACGGCATCACCATGAACTCAAAATGCCCGCAGCGAGTTCGGAATGCCGCCTTCTCATTGTCGGCGTCTGCCACACGTATCTAGAGATAACCGATGTGCAAGTTGATTTTGCAGAAAATTCGAGCCCCTCGGAGTTGGTTGAAAAGCTCGTTAGCTCAGAGAAGAGGGCAGTGGTTCTTGATGGTAGCGTCGTTCAACGCGCGATAGTCCACGCACATCCTCATTTTGCCAGTTTTGTTTTTGACGAAAAGTTCTTGTGTGGCATATGGTGACAAGGATGGATGGATGAACCCACTGGCAGAGCATCTCGTTGAGTTGCTTTTTGAGTTCAGCCAGCTTGTGATCGTTCATCCGATAGGCCCCTCAAACTGTATGTCTACTACCTTGTTTCAGTGCAATGCAATGGTTGAGGAGGTGGGATTCGCGGGAGTTTGTTGGGGAAGACGTTGGCAAACTCTTGGATGAGTGGTACAAACTCTTCGGATACCATAGAAAACTTTGTGGATGCCGATGAAGCTGATGGGGTTGATGAGGCTGATGAGGATGATGAGTCGGCTGCTTCCACTTCTGCCTCATCTATTGGTGCGAGGTGTACGGGCAACATATGAGCTCCTCTTCGTATGCAGTACTTGGCCACATTGACCGGGATCAGCTTCACAAGTTGTCGCTTCTCGGCTACCGAAGCTTCCTCTGCTACTTTCACCTATACTACTTGTACTATCAGCTTCCGTCCCACGTGCGGAATTTGTCGTCTGGCGTCGTTGATCTCCACGTAGACGTTGCCGCTGTTCTAGTCAACCTGCAATGTGATTGCTCATTGGACAAGACCTCAAGACCGTTACATCCCGTAGATCTCCTAATTGTAGTCGTAGTGGTTCTAGGAGTCTCCGTACTTGCAATCTCCCGTCGACGGTTTTCCCTTCAAATGCCCCTAGTTTGGTCTGCAAACTCAGCTTGCGAACCATGTCGTTACTTGAAAATAGTTGGGAGGTTGCGAGCCATAGGATTCATGGATCCAAGCGTCGTAGTCAGCACTGTCGATCCTTTTTACGGTCATTTTCGAAACTCACTCGATCCTACTCGCGTCACTTCTCGAGACCTCGAGACTATGAACGACGATCTCTCGAGCGACTTCAACAACCCTCGCGAACCAACTTTTTCAATCTTGAAGGCCCCGACAAACCAACGAGGGATTTCTTGATTCAACAAATCAGAGCAAGGCACCGCGTCACACGAATCACCAAAATCCTAAACGACTCGACCGAGCCTCATTCTCTCACAGTTGCATCTTGTTTATACATTGTCGAGTTTCGACGCCTGTAACAACGAAGTAAGCGTTCCAATTCTCAAAATTACCCAAATAGCCCCAATCTGTGAAAAGTGACAAGTCCTGTTTTCAACTGTAAACCACTTCACTTCCGACCGGCGTAACACTATACTTTCCCAACAAACTTGCACTGTTTTGGGAAGGGGGCGGTGGGGCGCGGGGGGGGGGGGGGGGGGGGGGGGGGGGGGGTTGGGGCTGGGCGAGATCAGAATATACATGTTTACTCTTCCGGATCTCAATGATTGACTCCCCAATACACTCCCAATATGTACTCAGAATGGGGGAGGGAGGGGAACAATCAACTTCAAGTAAATCACATACATTTTCCCTCCAATATATTCAGCAATGTTACTGTATTTCTTGTTGCCTTACGAAGAAAAAAGTTTGGTTCTTTGCTACTTTTAGAAGAAATGCTGTGCATGAAAGTTATTCCCTCAAGTTTTTTGGAGGACAGAAACAGGTCAGATAAGAATGATTACATGTATATTCTCAATTAAACATAGAATTATAGTTTTGAACTTCACAAAATGGGTGAAAGATACCCTGGAAATGTACATATGTTAACTGAAAAAATGGTAGTTTCACAAGTGCATACATGCAAGTAAACGTTTAGGAAATTGAGATGTTGGAGGAATAGCATACATACATTATGGAGTTTGTAAAAGTGTGGTGATAAACCAGAAATCCTGTAAAAATCCAGCAACAAGACCATCACATAACTTTGAATAAAACACTTATGCAGTTTGAAAAAACAAAATTGGCGATGGAGAAAACAGAACAAAACATCTAACAGTCACTGAGTTCCACATTAGTCATTGTATCCTACTTAGCTCGGCAAACTTAAAGGTTCAAGGAAATGACTGCGCAAAGCTAAAACCCAATTTGGTGGTTTCTTCTGTCAACATGGAGATGCAGAAATCTGTCATCAACAAAATTCACCTACCTGAAAACATGGATATCTAGACGCTGTTCCACGTCAATGAAATCTAGACCCACCAAGACCCTAGCAAGAAATTCCCCATAATCAAGAATCCTCTCCACCACCTGTGAAAGTGGAAGAGGATACAGAGGAATGAACAATGGAAGGATTTAGATGTCTGAGGATCAACAGTGAAAGTGTATGAATTTGTATGGATCAATGTTTGGAGAGAGTGGTTAACCAAAACAATGCATTGTGCAATGAAAAAAACACATTCAAGGATATATCTTTGAGAAACAATGTGGACCAGAATGTGGAACAATCACACTGTGTGAAGATAAAAGTGTATACTAACCACACAGAATCAACATTGAGGTTCCTGGAAGGAAGATGAAAAGGGGAGTGTGTGTGTGTGTGTGTGTGTGTGAGAGAGAGAGAGAGAGAGAGAGAGAGAGAGAGAGAGAGAGAGAGAGAGAGAGAGAGAGAGAGAGAGAGAGAGAGAGAGAGAGAGAGAGAGAGGGAGGGAGGGAGTAAGAGGGAGAGGGAAATGAAGAGAGAAAGGAAGAAGGTAAGGGAGAAGATGACATGGAGGGATAGAGAGAGAGAGAGAGAGAGAGAGAGAGAGGGAGATGGAGAGGAGAGGGAGAAGGATGGGAAGATTGAGAGGGGGGCAGATGGAGAGGGAGGAGGAGATGGAGAGGGAAGGGATAAGGGAGAGGATAGGAATAGGGATAGGGAGATGGAGAGACAGAGGAAGAGGGAAAGGGAGAGGGAGAGGGGGAGCGATAGGGCGCTCCTGATATTCCTGAGTAGATGAACTAAATGATGTAATTATTCAGGTATTCCTCTCACGAAACCTCTCTCATAACCACTGGCATGTGGATTTTACGTTAAAAAATCCAGCCAGAACAGCTTCCAGAAAGATCAATCACCTGAATATTCAGGCCAAGTTCGAGTTTGACTCAAACACAAGTTTTTGGTCTACATGGCCAATGCAGGTGCACCTTTGCCTGTCATGTTTCAATAGTTTTGCTTTGAAGGTCAAAGTTTGAAGGATGTTTCTGGGATATGGAAGAGATATCACTTGCCTGCATCCTTGCCTTTGGGATTTGCTCTACGCAGGATCAAACACGGCCCTGAAGAAAATCTGGAAATGAAAGTTGAGGTTGTTCTGGTAATATGACACAACAAAGAATTCTATTACAAGTACAAAGTAGTGACAAATCACGGCATGTGAGGCTTTATTTTGTATCCTTTTCTTGGAATGAAAGCAGTTTCATGTGTTTTCCTTGTATAGGTTCAACCATCAGGGTTCAAGTTCAGACATCATACAGCTACCAGCACCCAATGTCTGTCTCTTTATCTTAGTCATCTCGGTTAGATGGTCCAAATCCTCAATCTAATGCCCCCTCCGCCCCCTCTCCCCAGTTCACCCTCCTCACCATGTTTTGCTGCAAGCTTGCCTCACATTGAGAGCTACAGAAAGAAAGTGTTCACTCCCATTGGACCTTCAGTGCACCAAAGAATGTGGTTTATGCGATGCCTACAAGGAATGTGCTGGCTGCAGTAATATGTCTCCTGAATTCTGTTCTATGCTCAACTGCTCCTCATTTGATGAAGAGTTTTTTTTTTTTTTCCAACCTTCTGTGATCTAGGAGGGGGAAAAGCAGAGGAGGGAAAAGTAACGTTGAAATGAAGTAAAGTCACTTGGCATGCGGAAAGTGTTTAATCATCCACTTCCTTCATTTCCAATATGCATTATGCATAGGAAGTCTCCAGTAGAAGCATTTTTCTAGCAAATAGCACGTTGATCGGTTTGGAAAATGGCAACTGGTCTCCCAATGATCAGATCTGTCTCGGAAATATGCAGGACGTGTTCCCATGTTGCAGACGGTGCAGTAGTTATCCGTACAGTAGTGGCTGGAGGGACAAGGCACGAGGGACATTGTGGAGCAGTCAAATAGCTCGTCGCATAGGGATTTTGATTCATCGCTACTATACGCACAAAACAAGTTGAAAAGCAAGAAGATTAAAGCCAATTACAAGAACTTAAAAGGAATGATAGGGGTCCATCTCCTTTACATACCAATGAGGCAAGCAGCTCTTGTGATGGGGCCAGGAATCTTCCCAGCTCCATAAAGAGCCATACTGCTTCATAGTAGACATCAAAGGAAATTGAAAAAAAATTACATTACCTTCGTGTTTTCCATGTTCTCTTAAAATAATTCTAAAATTTCAACTATCCTGTACCCTAAAAAATGGTCATCTGGTTTGTTTAAACACATAAACAACTTTCAGTTTTGGCTTAGGGGGGAAAACAAAAACATTTTGGTCCAGGATCCGCTCCTGGTGGGGAGCGGATATTGGACCGCTTGTCACATAGCATTGGTGACATGGCAAGCTTCGCAAGTCACAATGTTTGCCTGGATGTGGTGAGCTTTGCGACTCGCAAAGCTCACCTCGAGGTCCGACGGCAGGCGTGCAGTCAAACCATCGGAGTGCGCGCCGGTCGCTAGAGCAGAGCGGGACCTCTTCTTCAAGTTTTCAGTAACCAATTAAACAGATCAGTCCATGATTGAAACACAAATGAAACAAAATGTCACCAAGTTTTCATTCAACAATACAAGTATAAAATTGGATTGAAAAAAAGGAAAACATGGAAAACACTACGGTATGTATTTTATATGTTTGTATGTATAGACCCGTTTTTCCATAACTACTCTTCCTTCCATACCATAATTCTTGGCAGATTTTTGCACTGTTGAATTCCTCATATGTCCATGTGCACTATCTGGAGTTCCCTTGCTACCCCCCCCCCCCCCCCCCCCCCCCTTTGAAGATGGTACTGACAAAGGATTATTGCGGAAGGGGACACGTGAGATCAAGAGTTGAATTAGAGAAGTAAGGGTGCAATGGGCAGATGACGGCCTCTATTGAGCCGTCACCGCCTTCAAACCCAAACCTTAGAGGACATTATTCTAGGCTCAGACTGGTTACCACCAGTTGTGATGCTCATAGAAAGTTCTCAATCAAGGCTCTCCTCATTTTCTAAGAAGCACGCCGGATCACATCCGCACAACCAAACAGTCTCAACCGTGAACCCGGGCTTCAATCCTACACTGTACCAACCAGAACAAGCACAACACCACGAGCCAGACACAGCTCCCACAAACATGGTGGGTCTCACTGTCCATGTAAATATGCAGTGCTTTAACAGCCCCCCCCCCCCCCCCCCATTCCCACCACCCTGACCGCCTTCCCTTTCCCAATACGATTCACACATATCCTTGCAACAAGGAATTCCGTCACACTGGTCTCTTGCAAAAATACACTGAAGCCCATCCCTGCACTTCATCATGCCCTCTGGGCAGGTGAAGCTCCTGCAGAAGAACGGATCCTTGTCGCATGCATTTCATGGGTTTGGAGATCCTTAGCAGGTAGCCAATCCATCACAGTACGTGCTAATTTTGCATCTCATCTTCCCTCAGTTTTCATACTTGACAAAGCCTGATTTGCAATCATGAGTGGTGCAAAAATCAGCATCCTCGTCAGCTTCCCTGGGACAGTTTTCCCACCCATCCCAGAGGTCTGCTTTGGAGATGCACTGATGCCTATGAAAGAATCTGAGCATTGCAGGACAATGAATCTGCAGCAGGTGTAAAACAGAAAGTATCCGTGTGGGCAAAGTAAAGAAGAACTAAGTCACTCTGTTAACATGCAAACATGTAAATGGTTGATGGGGATACCATAGAATGTAGTGGAGCTTTGCATTCATGGACAATACAAAAAGCTTTTCTCTTTGGTCTATGAAGTTTATGGCGCTGGCTCTTGAAGAAAAGGTGATGTGTGCTATTCAGGAGGTACCCTTCACAAAGACATGTGCTTCTAGTGAGGGTACACACATGTCCCTGAAATCACAATTTTTGACTGATCTTCCGGTTCTAGAATTGGAACTGTGGTCTTGGTTCCAATTTTAGAACCATTACAGAATCCTCGTTTTGCAATCTGGGGATGGTGCTGTGGGTGGGGTGGGTGGGGGGGGGGAGGGGCTAGAACTACAGGAGAACATGATGCAAGGAACTTCTACCAGCTCCACTCCTGGTAAGAATTGGGCGGAACCACTTGCCAAGGTTGGCCAGCTCTGGCTGTAGCCAAGGAACAGAACAACACCTAAAGGACAATCATGTGCACTGCCAAGCTGATGCAGTGGCAGTCTCTGCGCTGTACATCAGAGCTCAAATGCACCAAAAAATGCTATTCGTGCGTTTGAAGTTTTTACGCAAGAACGAAAGAATACTTGAGCTAAGAAGTTCAATTTCCAGGCGAAAGTATTGCATTTACAAATGGGGGGGAGGGAGAAGCCCCCCCCCCCCCCCCCCCCCCCCCCCCCCCACTGCCTCCCATCCTTTTTTGTGCTACTATGGCATGCAAAAAAGCCACATGCTTGTCAGCTGAAAATTCACATGCCGGCTGAAAGCACGGGGCCCTCTTGACACGTTGAGGGCATCAATGAGACATGAATTGAACTTCCCCCCTTCAGTTCTAGTGAATAAAATATTTGCTACCTTGGAATCGTGACCAGAATTGCGGCTCCAACAAGTAACGTAGTTCTAGACCCAGAACCACGGCGCGGGTTCTGCCCTGGGACTGGAACTGTGGTTCTGGCTCCATTTCCAGCTGCGGTTCCGAACTGGTGAAGAAACAGTTGCTACCAGAGAAACAATCCAATGGGTATCTTGGTGGGAAAAAAAAATGCTCGTTCATTCATGGCCCTTGAAATGATCACAAGAGAAGAGGAGAATACGTCAACTGAAAATTTGAGAATCAAAGATGAGAGAGAGAGAGAGAGAGAGAGAGAGAGAGAGAGAGAGAGAGAGAGAGAGAGAGAGAGAGAGAGAGAGAGAGAGAGAGAGAGAGAGAGAGAGAGAGAGAGAGAGAGAGAGAGGGAGAGAGAGAGAGAGAGNTTTACATGTGACATACAAGTTTGAGATCTCCACCACAGTGGAATCAACAACAAACGCCAAATCCACCGGTAAAATGAGCACACAATGTAGACGTCTGGCACATGGCCCTGAACTCGCACTCGCCATCCTAACCAACCCAACCTGTCCCTCTACCCCCGCTCCACAAAGCAAAGGTCTGCCACAGATGGTCCCTCATCCCTCCGATACAGCACTTTCCATGCTCTGGCAATGTCCTGGTCAAGAGACGTGTCCGCCGCCCGCTCCGCGGCCCGCTGTCGCAACTGCTGCGCTTGTGCTCGTTGTAGGGCCACTGCCATGCGCTGGTTGAGGAGGGCACGTAGCGGCACCGACACCCCTGCGGTACCTCCTTGTCGGGCCAACCTCCGCTCGGTCACCTCTGACGATGTCCGCATTACCTTGCCGAGGCCTCGCGAGAAGGCCCCCAAGGTCTCCATCGCGGGGAAGACAAACTCCATATGGTCGCGCTCTGCTTCGCGTCTCCATCTTCCATACTTCCTCTCCTTCGTGCGCACCACATCCTCCAATGCCACGCCCGCCCGCTCCGCCGACCTCCTCCCCAGACTCGGCCGCTGCGGGTCGGCGATGACCACGTCCATCACTAGTGTGTGTCCCGTGGCTGGGTCAAAGCATGTGATATCCGGCCGCCCCTCAGGTAGGAGGCCTACGTGCTCGACCGTCACCCCGCCCATCCCGCTCTCGCGAACCACTGCTGCCAACTCTCTCATCACTGCATCATGGACCGCCTTCGTACCCCCTCCCTGGACACATCGAAGGGCGTGCTGCGGTGCGCATGGGTGTATAGGGCTCCGCTCTGCACACGTGCACACCGGTGTATGGCGTAAATGTGCAATGGGGAGCCCAAGGCAAAACCTGCACACCACTCTCCAGTCTGCTGGTGCCATGTACAGACGATCGGTGACGGACCTGGGATGTGCCAATAGCCAATCCCCGCTGTGCTCCCCCTGCACCGTCGCAAGTCGCTGCAACTGTGGGAGTGCCTCCTCTCTTCCCAACTCCGCTACCACCACCGATCGGAGCTCCCCCACCTGCCACTCATAGACGGCGTCTGACAAGTCCTCGAAGAGGCGCTTGGGACTCCCCTGCTCACACTCTGCCAGCTATGGGACCTTTGCTTTCACTGCATCTGGGAATCCTTGTAGCTCCCTCTCTCGTAGCTCTGCAAACGTCCCCCTCATCCATGGTCTCCGTACTCCTCCCTCACCCTCTCCGTTGTCCCCAGGGCCTCGTGGGTGGAGGAGACGTTTCACCGCATGCCAAGACTGCAGGTGACTGCATACGAACGAGAGGGGTGTGAGGTCCCCCACTCCCGTTAAGCCGAGCCCTCCCAGCCGGATCGGGAGCCGTGCCTGCTGCTCAGCGTGGGCCACTGCCCGCCGCTCTCTGATCCCCTATACCTCATCCAGTCCTACCAGTCGGCGGACGCAACCCCCCACCTTCTCGTCAAATCGTTGCAGCCAGCTGGTCCACCACTCCGATGGGGGCGTCAGCCGTGTGAGATGCTGAAGCCTGCGAGTGGTACACTCCCTCAAGATGCTGAATGCGGCTTGGGCGTCTGGCATGTCGACGAGCGTCTCCAATATCTCCTCCACCTCGTGTACTGCTAGATCAAGCCGCGCTCGACAGAACTCCTCTGTCCCAATCGGACACCCCAGAATCACCATCCCCTCCGTCGCTTGTGGGACCCCCGCAATGCTTCCCTGCGCCTGGCCCACCCCCGCCGGTAAGTACAGCTGGTATTTGCGAGGCTGAACCTCCATCCCCACCGCAGCCAATCCTCCCTGCAGCGCAGTGAACGCTGCCTCAAGCCCCTGCACTGGGCCTAGCAAGTACGTGTCGTCCAAGTACGCCAGTACCCGGCCAGTCCCTCCCATCGCTGCCTGTGCTGCCTCTAGTGCGTCGTGCTGCGTCAAGGCATAGAGGAAGGGGCTGATAGGATCTCCCTGTCGCACCCCCCTCTCCGACTGAAGCACGCATGGTTGGGCCCCCCCCTGATAGCATAGCTCCGAGGGTTGGTCGCAAAAGAGGGCCAGTGCTGGGAGGAGTCGCTCGAATCCCCTCGCCCGCACCGCCTCGAAGATGGCTGCTCCCTCAACCGAGTTATATGCGTTCTTTACGTCGATACTCAGCAACCCCCACTCCGCCTGCTGGTCCAACTACACCATGATGGTGTGGACCACCGTGTCTCCCCCTGCCGACACTCCCACCGCCTGCTGCAACGACGCCAATGCTGTCTCCATCTCGCTCCTCCCTGTACTGACCATCCATCTCCAAAGTAGGCGTGGAATCGCCTCTCCCACAGTGATCGGGCGTACCCCACCATCGGGCTTCGCTAGCGCAATGAGCCTGCTTGCTGTAAGAAAGCCCCGAGCTGTGGGGTGGAGTCGTCCTCGACATAGAGAGGCGAGTAGCTGTGCCAACAACCTCGTGAGCCGCTCATCTCCCACCACGACTTGTCGAAGATGGTCCAAAGTAAGGCCTGATGGCCCTGCCGCCGTGCCTCTGATGCTCTCCAGTAGAGCCTTCCGCACTCCATCCCCATCAGGGAACCCAGTAGGGGCTCGCCTTGCTGCCTTTGCTACCCATGCTGGTGTCGGCCGCTCCTTTGTCGGGTGCTTCGCCTGTAGTTGCGCCAATACCTCTGGTCCGGGCGGTGCCAAGGAGGTACTGTCCAAGGCATTGCATGCCTTTGACGTGTTCCCTCGGTGGAATTTGGTCACCGCCCTCTGTAGTCGCTGTTCCCTCGCCTCCTCCTCTCTATGACGCAGGCGCCGTGGTGGTGGTGCATGACCTGCCGGCCGAGCATGCGCGACGGCCTCTCCCCATAACTCCTCCCACTGTCCTTGGAGGAACCGGGTCGCCAGTGATCTCACCCACTCAGTATCTGAGCACCCCCGATGGTGTGGGCGCGTCTTGAGGATGAGGCTCGGCATCGCCTGGAGGAGCAGGGGTCCTACAGCATCCATGGGATGGGATGTGCACCTCACCAAGGGGACTTCCACCGCTGCCCGTACTGAATCCAACGCGCCTGCTGGGACTCGCGAGTAGATGAAAGGAGGGAGTACCTCTGCCTCATACAGTCGGCCCCACTCTAGCCCCTCTGCCCACCGCCACAACCTCTCCCATCGCTGGCCACTGCTCTGCTCCCCGCCCGCGTCAGCCCCCGGCCGTTGCTGCTGCTCGCCTTTGCCTGTGGTGCCCTGGCTGCTGTCGCCCCTACCTCTCTGGGCTCCCTCTGGTGCTACAGCCGACGGTCTCGATCCTCCCTTTCTCACGGTTGTGCCCTCCCGAGCTCCTCCTCCAGGCCCTCTTGTCGCACCTGTTGCCACTCCTCTCACCCGAGGCTGGTCACTGGTGGTCTCTCCCTCCAGCTGTCTGGCCACTGCTGCACCTCCACCCCCAATTCCCGGTCCAACGACCTCTCGCTGTCTTCGCTGTCCCATGTCCCTCTCTGTCATCCGACCCTCCTCCGACTCTCGGTCTTGCCTGTGGCCCTCTGGTCCCACTGCTCCCCTCTCTCCCCTTCTCTCTGGTGGTGTCAGGGGGAACAGCTCTCGGAGAAACCGTCTTGCCTCTGTGTCTGCATCATCTCCCGCGCTCTCCTGAACCCTGGGCCCATGGTCGTGGTTGCGCCCCTCCCGTGTTCTCCTCAGGGACTCACCGTCTCCCCGTGGATGTCCTCCTCCACCCGCTCTGTCACCTTGCTGCTCCCCTTGCGGCCGTCCTCCCGGGGAGGAGGACTCCCCCTCCTGGCTCTGCTCCCTCTCGCGATGGGCTCGCTCGCGCTGGGCGCGCTGTCCCCGTACTCGCCGTACCCGACGCGCCTCTCGTTGTGCTGCCCGTCGCTCCTGAATCCTCCGCCGCTCGGTCTGCCAACCCTCCACCCCAAGGATCTACTCCGGGTCGGCCAAGCCAGCTCCCAGTGCCTGTCGCCCTGCCATCCACTCCCGTCGCTCGCCAGCGTCCTCGCCCTGATCCCCCCTCCTGGTGCCCCCCTCCATACGGTGAGTTCCCTCGCGCACTTCTGCTGTCCCCTCCTGGAGCCGTCGCTGAACGCCCTGGAGCGCCGACCTCAAGCAGTACCCTCGATGGCGATAGCCCCAATGTCCACTCATCTACCACTTGCTTTTCCCCGTGAACCCGCATCCCATCCAAGGACTCCTCCATGGCGGGCCCCATCGTGAAAGGGTTCCTCCGCTCTCTGTCCCCTGTGTTCGCTCTTCAGGTGAGGGCTGTGATCCCTCCTCTCGCCCCGGTGCCTCTCTCCCTCCCTCCGCTGCGGCGCCCGTCTTTGATATGTCCGGTGGCCCTTGGCCTGTCTCGTGATCACCTGCCTCCGTCCGTCTCCCAGCAGCCATTGCTCCCTCCCCTGGATCCCGAGTTTCCCTGCCTACCTCGGCCCTCCTACGCCCACACCGTCTCCTCGCCCCCATCTTCATGCGCACTTTTTGCGCCCCTGCCGGCCTGTCCTGCACCATGGTCTGTCCTCTGGCCCCCTCTGTCGTCCATGGTACTATGGCCAATGTTGGCCCTGTGTCTCCCCTTGGTGGGTGGCCCCTCGCACCCTCTTCTCCTTGCCTCTCCTCTCGGGTCCCTTCTTCTTCCTCTCCTTTTTCTTCCTCTCCCTCTCCTTTCTCCTCCTCCTCCTCTTCACCCCCTGCCTCTCCTTCCTCCTCCCTCCGTCTCCTCCCGTCCTCTCCCTCCTCTTCGTCACCTCCTGCTCCTGATCCGCTTACTCCGGCTGCCCTCCCTTCGCTCCCTCCATTCCCCCCACTCCCTTGGGTGCTATGGTCCCTAGCACTAGGGACCTTCCTGCTTGTCTCCCCCCTTGCATCCTTCTCCTCTCCTCCTCTCCCCTCGGTCGATTGCGGTGCATCTCCCCCGTATCCTGTCTCCTTGGGCCTTGTGGTCGTTGCCATGCGTGTCTCCCCAGTCCTAATCACCCCCTCCTCTCCGTCTGATCCCTCGGCCATCTCCACGTCGTCTCTCTGTGCTAGGCCCCGTTCCTCTAATTCCGCTATTCTGTTCTCCAAACCCTGACTCACGTGGTTACTTTTCTGAGACAGTGCCCACTGCACAGTCAGCGCCCCCGCGAGCTCCTCGAGCCCTCTCTGCTGCTGGTCGAGCACACCCAGTGCCGCATCACGCACAATCTCACATTCCCTTACGACCTCCCGTCGCGCTCGCTCGTCCTCCAGCCGGTCCTGCTCCCTTCCCCTTGCCTGGGCTGTGACTACCGCCTGCACCTCGCGCGTAGCCTCGTATAACTCTTGCACGCGCAATTCTGACATTGTCTGCGCCACCTGGACCCGTTGCAGTTCCTGTCGGAGGGCATCCGTCTGACCCTGGAGGCTGCTGAAGTGGCAGCCCATGACCTCGTCATAGCGGAGGAACAGTCCTCGGATCCTGTCTCTGGTGTCTGCTTGCATCGCCCCGCATGCCAAGACCTCCTCTTCCCATAGTTTTTGCGCCATCCCTACCCACCCTCGTTGGTCGCGGTGGTCTTCCCGTTGGGGTGGACTTTCCGGGCCCTTTCCTTATACTCCGCTTCGGCTTGTGTCAGCTCCCGTTGTCTTCCTCCGGTCCTCGTCTTTTTCCTCCGGGCCCTTCCCTGACGGCTCAACCTCCTCCCTCACCCCCTCAATCTTTGTGTCTTCCTGTCCGCTCGCCTTCTCGCCGTTCCCCTTTCCTATTCCGGTCCTGGCAGACTGTCGTCCCTTCCCAGCTCCGTC
>SZWC01002705.1:14582-32727 GCA_023375785.1 Penium margaritaceum
CTTGACGTGGCTTCTTTCGAGAAGCCACCCAAGACCGACTGTCTTTTTTGCGCTCAGGGAAAGATGCACCGGTGCACTTATCCTGATTCGCGTTCCCGAGCGCTGAGGCCTCTCGAGTTGGTCCACTCGGACCTGCTCGGTCCTCTCCCGGTCGAGTCCCTGTCCGAGAGGGGACAGTATGTTCTGACGCTGACTGATGACTTCACCCAGATGCGGTTGGTCTACAGTCTGCGTCAGAAGAGCAACGGCGCTCTTGCGGTTTGGCTCTGGCTCGTGATGATTGAGCGTCAGTCTCGTCACACGCTACATACCTTTCGCTCGTATCGCGACGGGGAGTTCCTTGGTGAAATGGACTCCTTCTTTACTGAGCACGGCATTTTTCACAAGGTCTCCGTCCCTGCTACCCCACAGTAGAACGGTGTATCTGAGCGCTAGAACCACACCATGGAGGATGCGGTCCGCGCCATGCAGTCTGAGTGCGGTTTGCCGGAGTCCTTCTCCTCCGAGGGCTTCCCCTACATGACATGGGTCTGGAACCGCCTCCCGCATGGTCCGCTTCCGGATCATGTTACACCGTACGAGCTCTGGTTTGGCCACCGTGCTGATCTTCGTCTCGCTCGCGTCTGGGGTTCCTTGGCCTCCGTGTGGTACACCGAGGACCAGCAAGGGTCCAAGGTCTCCCCTCGGGGTCGCTTGTGTGCCTTCATCGGCATCTCCCTGCGGTCGAAGGCCTGGCGCTTTTGGGACCCCACTCGCCGTCNCGCGCCATGCGGTCTGAGTGCGGTCTCCCGGAGTCCTTCGCCTTCGAGGGCTTCGCCTACATGACTTGGGTCTGGAACCGCCTCCCGCATGGTCCGCTTCCGGATCATGTTACACCGTACGAGCTCTGGTTTGGCCACCGTGCTGATCTTCGTCTCGCTCGCGTCTGGGGTTCCTTGGCCTCCGTGTGGTACACCGAGGACCAGCAAGGGTCCAAGGTCTCCCCTCGGGGTCGCTTGTGTGCCTTCATCGGCATCTTCCTGCGGTCGAAGGCCTGGCGCTTTTGGGACCCCACTCGCCGTCGTGTCATTGAGTCCCGTGACGCGCTGTTTTTTGAGTCACTCACATACCGTGATTTGACTTTGATCACAGCCCTCTCTGCAGCCCATGTCCCTTCCTGTGAGGGTCCTCGGTGGATGGGGAAGACTTCTTCATCAGCGACCATTCCTCGTCAGGCTGATGTGTCTGCTCGAGTCCCCTCTTGGTCTCCAGCCCTTGATGATCCGGCTGTCATTGCTGTTGGTCCAAAGATCCCGCCTGTTCAGCCTGTTTCACACCCCACAGGTACTGCTGCTCTCACCCCTGCTCCGCCGTCAGACCCAGTCCAGCCCACTCCTGTCCCTGCGTCGGCTGACACTTCTATCTCAGTGTCCGGGCCAGCCTTGCCCGCTGTCACCCCCAGCTCTGTGTCCTCCACACACGCATCTCCTCGCACAGCATCTCCGGCTGCCTCGTCTCAGCCCTCACCAGCTATGGTCGTACCTGTTCCTGAGCCTGAGGTGCGCCCCTTGACCTCCGGTTACTCCCGTGAGCCCGGTGGTCGCCTTCGACCACTGGATTCCGGAGCTCAACGAGCGTCTAGTCCTGGACCCAGGCAATCCTCTCGCAGCATCGCGAGCGGTGATCCAGGCACAAAGGCCTTAGGCCTGAGTGTCCGCACTGAGCTTTCAGAGGTACACCCAGCGTGCCCCATAGGGCACGACCTGGTCACTCGCGAGTCCAGATCGCCTGTGACACAGCAGCTGATTTCGTGGCTGTCACGCCTAACATTGAGGCGTGTGCACTTGCCACGCAGAGTTCCCCCTCTATGGCGCCTGACCCGGGCACATTGAGGGAGGCTTTCTCATCGCAGGATGCTGATGCCTGGAGAGCTGCTTGCAAGGATGAGCTTCGCGCTATCCGAAAGTACAGAGTCTACGAGCTGGTCGACCTTCCCACTGGGAGGAAGGTGATTCAGGTCAAGTGGGTCTTTTGCAAGAAAGTGAAGTCAGATGGCTTACTGGAACCCTACAAGGCCTGCTTGGTCGTCAAGGGATTCTCTCCGATTGAGGGAGTTGATTACACTGACACCTTTGCTCCTCTCGGTCGCATGACCTCAGCTCGAGCTCTGTTCGGTGTAGTGGCTCAGCATGACTAGGAACTACACAAGATGGATGTGAACAACGCGTTTCTCCATGGCTCTCTGGATGAGGAGATTTACGTGGCTCAACCACCAGGCTTTGAGGATGGTGACAACGTCTGGCGCTTGCGCAAGTCCTTGTACAGCCTCAAGCAGTCTCCACAATGTTGGAACCGGGAGATCACTGGCACCTTGACTCGCCCAGGGTATGTACAGAGCGAGGCAGACCCCTCGCTCTTCATCCTACCGACAACCGAGCGGTTCACCACCATCCTGGTCTATGTTGATGACCTTCTGATTGCGTCTCCGTCCCTGGATGCTGTGAAGGAGGCCAAGGCTGTCCTGCAGACTGCCTACAGGATGAAGGACCTCGGTCCTGCATCGGTGTTTCTTGGTATGGAAATCGTGCGAGATCGCAGACAACGGATATTGTTGCTGCATCAGGCGCGATACGCACGAGAGTGGGGGAGCGCTTTAGCGATCTCCTTGGTGCAGTGCCCATTGCTTCCACACCCCTCACACCTGATGGGCAGGATGCCCTGAAGGTGGATGACCCTACACAACTGGGGGAGACAGTGGACGTGACCTTGTACCTCCGTCTTATCGGATCTCTGATGTACCTGGCCACTACCACGCGTCCTGACATCGCGTTCGCTNGGCTGTCCTGCAGACTGCCTACAGGATGAAGGACCTCGGTCCTGCATCGGTGTTTCTTGGTATGGAGATCGTGCGAGATCGTAGACATCGGATACTGTTGCTGCATCAGGCGCGATACGCACGAGTCGTGGGGGAGCGCTTTAGCGATCTCCTTGGTGCAGTGCCCATCGCTTCCACACCCCTCACACCTGATGGGCAGGATGCCCTGAAGGTGGATGACCCTACACAACTGGGGGAGACAGTGGACGTGACCTTGTACCTCCGTCTTATCGGATCTCTGATGTACCTGGCCACTACCACGCGTCCTGACATCGCGTTCGCTGTCAACCTCCCCGCTTAGTTCTTGCAGGCCCCACATGCGAGAGCTCTTCACGCGGCTGTGCGAGTGGTACGGTTTTTGGTCTCCACACCGTATCTAGGACTCTGCTTTCGTCGGCAGTGTTCGGTGGTCCTTGACGGCTACACTGACAGCGACTGGGCTTGGAGCCCTAATGGGCGCAGTCGCACTGGCTACGTGTTTCTACTTGGTGGTACCCCTTTGTCTTGGCAAAGCGGGAAGCAGGGCTGCATCGCACGTAGCTCGTTGGAGGCAGAGTATGTGGCTTTGGGGGCAGGGGCTGCTGAGGCAGTTTGGCTGTAGCGCTTGTTTCTTGAGCTTGGGCTGTCAGTACATGCCATTGTGCTGCGTTGCGACAACCAGAGTGCTCTCGCCATTGCGGAGAACTCTGGTGTTTTTCATGCCCGCACAAAGCACATTACGGTTGAGCATCACTTCGTTCGTGATCTGGTGGAGCGACGCGTGATCTCCATCATGTGGGTTGGCACTGACTTGTAGCATGCTGATTTCTTGACGAAGGCACTTGCCCGCGAGAAGTTCCTGGTGGCCATTCGTTTTGTTGGGCTTCGCCCCGTGCGTGACAGTGGTTGAGTGTGGGATGTGCGTCTGCGTCTCATCTGTCCGTGTCACCCACTATGTGGTTGTACCAGTGCTGCACGCATATGGACATGCATACCATCAAGTCATGGGGGAGTGTTGTGCTTTGTGCCGTTCCTGTACAGTTTACTGTGACCACTCGGCCATGTCCATACTCGTACAGATTCCTGAGGCAGGCGGCCCTGGTAACGCTGGCGCGACGACAGGCGGCGGACTACCCGCTTGGAGCTGACCGACCACTGTTCCAGAGCCCCAGATGCCACCGAGACTCTTTGCTGCGTCTTATACGTCTTGTAGGCGTCCTTCGGCGGACTGGCCATGAGGCCTATTTGCATGTTTTTGCATTGTATGCTCACTGTCAGTCAATGGATACATGCATGTGACCAGTCGTAGCGTCCGTATTTTGATTCTGCACATCTAGGTTCAGACGGCACAGCATTCTGACATGTGTGCGCAGAGTTACGGCCAAAACAGTGGTTTTGGGCCGGTTTCAGGACAGCTCTTGGACTGCCGCGTGCGACACCCGCCGTGCGCCGCGGCAGGTATTTATGCCTTGGACCTGTCATTTGTCATTTGTCTCTGCATATGCTATATTGAAGCATTCTGACACTGTGCCTTGTGTCTCCTAGCCAAACCCTTGCCGTTGTGTGTACGACCTGTGACCGTCGTCACCGTCTGATCAGGCACTGACGCCTGGTTAGCGGCTGTGTTGCTAGGAAGCTTCTACGCACTTTCTCAGTAGCCTCAAGTACTCTTCCTCCAGATGGACCGGACGCATATGCTACAGACAAGGCCCGAACGAGGATTATCTGGTCAATTTATCCAAACAAACACACCTTTGCAAAAACACGTTCGAATAACTTCGCTAATACGGTGTTTCTTTGGTGTTTTTATCTGGTCAAATTGCCCGTTCACGTCCTCGTTGTCTTCCTAGAACTTCAGTTTTCAACTTTCAAAAGCTGGAGGATGCGCAGTTGCAGTAGCAAGCAACACAGCCATACCCTCTCGCAAGTGCCTGCACCAATAGCAACATACTCGCCCTCATTGGAGCTGCGAGCCACACAGCCTTGCTTGCCACTCTTCCACGACACAACGGTCCCCCCAACGAGGAAGATGTAACCTGTACGGCTGCATGCGTAAGTGTCATGTGCCTAGTCGCTGTCCGTATATCCATCCACGACGACGGATGGTTGTGCACGATAGCATGATCTAGTGCGGGCAGTGGAGAGGGCGTATCTGACAATGCATAGAGCATCCTCCATGTGGCGGGCTCGGGGAGTCTGGGAGAACTGGGCCAGGAAGTTCACGGAGAAGACGACATTTGCCGTGGTCGTAGTCGCTAGGTACATTTGTGATTCAATGACGCGGAGATAGTCGGTCACATCGACACTCTTCCCCAGCTTAAACACATCCAGTGTCTTCAGCAGCCTCTGAATTGTTGGGTTCATGGGTGTGGACGCAATGGGTGTGGACTCTAGCAGTGAGGCAAAATGCTCCCGCGGACTGCGGACGTACGCAACCTAGTGAACATGGAGAGTGCGACGAGAACGATCACGCTCAAGCTCCATACCCAAGAAGACGCAAGCAGGGCCCAAGTCTTTCATCTTGTACGTGGACTACAAGAGCTTCTTTACTGACTAGACAGTGGCCTGGCTAGGTGATGCTATCAGTAGGTCATCCACGTAGACGAGGACAACGACAATTGGGGTAGAGAGTGGATTGACAAAGAGTGATGGATCCATCGTACTACGTCGATAACCTCCTTTCTCAAGAGTGGATGTGATCTCTTTATTCCAGAACCGTGGCGACTGCTTCAGGCCATAGTGAGCCTTTCGCAGTCGCCAAACATGGTCTGCGTCGTCAGAAAATCCGGGAGGCTGGACCATGTAGATCTCCTCATCCAACTGTCTATGGAGGAACGCGTTGTTCACATCCATCTGTTCTAACTCCCAGTCGTGGTGAGCCACAAGACTCAACAGTGCTCTGGCAGTGGTATACTGCCCGACCGGTGCAACGCCGGGGACCTGGAGAACCCCTTTGCCGTAAGAAGTGCCTTGTATTTGTCGAGTGCATTGTTGGGCTTGTACTTGCGCCGAAAGACCCAACGGGCATCAATGACTTTGCGCCGAGGTGGTAGATCGACAAGCTCATACACCGAGTAATCATGAAGAGCATTGAGCTCATCACGCATGGCAGCCTCCCACTGCTAAGCGTAAGAGGCTACAAGGGCTTGATGCATAGTGGTCAGTTCAGGGGGCAAGGTAGTGGTGACCGACGTGGCGTAACACTCGACAATGTTTCTCAAGACAACAACTTATAAGGCCCGCTCATGCTCAGAGGCGAGGAGCGTGTAGCCGAGAGTGGAACTGGGATGGATGATCCCAATAGCCAAGCCTAGTGTGTCCATGCCGATGGACAGAACAGGCAAGTGAGCAGCCTGAGACGTACACCAAGACGGAGGAGGGTGTACCGAGGTCGTGGAGGTGTTAGAGCGGTTGGGTAAGGCACGAAGACGCCCATCCCCGAAAAAGGATGAGATAGGAGCAGAACCAGTGGGAACATGCGGAGGCGGGTCAGGCACCCGGAGAGGAGAGGCCAAGGGTGAAGGGGCAACGGGAGGTGTGCCCGGGCTGGACAGGTCAGCGGGAGATGAGGTAGACTGGGCAGATTCAGTGACTGGAGATGATGGTACGTCAGAGGGGTTGGGCGATGCGTCGAAGGAGGAGGATACAGAGAAGGTAGGGATAGGCCCTGACTACAAGGACTGCAACGAGGGTGAGAGTTGTGGTGCGGCAACAGGGACTGCCAGACCGGCAGGAATGACATCCCCCCTCAGCAGAGAGAGAGAGAGACAAAAGGGAGGAGGCAAGAGAAAGGTGACCGAGATCACGAAGGAAGACAGAATCGAAGAACAGAGCATCATGACACTCGACGACACACTAACCGACAGGGTCCCAAAAACGCCACGCTTTGGACTGTGCGGAAACCCTGAGAAAGGGGCACAGACGACCGCGAGGGGACCGTTTCCCATAGCGGAGATCCTGCAGAAGCCAGACAGAAGCAATGCTACCCAATACCCAAGCGAGACGAAGATCGGCCCGATGACCATGCTAGCGCTCAAAGGGTGTGATAGTGCAGGCTAGGGGGCCGTGGGGAACACGGTTCCATACCCACGTCATGTAGCACATTGTTTCGAAGGCAAAAAGCGGCAGCAGACCAGATTCGGAAAGAAGCGTGCGGACACTGTCGGCAAGCGTACGTTTCCAACATCCAGAGACTCCGTTTTGTTGGGGTGTGTAAGGAGCAGACGTCTCCAAACACACCCCACGAGACTCGAGGAGACAAGCGGTAGGACCAAGGAACTCATTGCCACGGTCGCTGCGGAAGACTCGCAGCCTCTGTTGACAGGCACGCTCTGCTTGAACAAGCCACGATTCAGTGACGGAACAAATATCGCTCTTCTGGCGAAGAGCGAACACCCAACGAAAGCGAGAGAAATCATCGGCAAGGCACAAGACGTAGCAACCCACGTCACCAAGAAGGTCATGAGGCAAAGGTCCCATGACATCCGCATGAACACGATCAAGGGGATGTGTAGAGAAAGACACAGAAGGGGAGAAACAAGAGCGACGCATTTCTTCCTTGCGCACAATCAAGACAATCAGTAGGGCAAGCGAAAGGGAAGGTAGAGGGCGTGAGGCCATGAGCAAGCTGGAGACGCAACATGCTATGAATAGCATCGGTGTGGACATGACCAAGGCGACGATGTAAGAGACGGACGAGGTCAAGAGCAAGAGAGGGTGCAACGTGTGCAAGAGCGATGCCAACGGCAGGAACAGAGGGGGCGTGCAAGGGAACACGATAGAGTTTGCCGCACTACACGCCACGGTGAACAGCACGTTGGTAGGAGCGAAGAAATGCAGTGCGAACACCACGGCTAGCAGTGAAGTCCCTGCCTTGATCTAGGGATGGCACAGATAGCAGGCTGAGTTCGAGCAAAGGCATTTACAAAACGTCAGGGATGTACAGAGCACCATTGGGTCCAACAAAGCGCACGATGCCCACACCTTGAAACGGCAGCAACTGACCGGACCCAGTACGAACAAAGCGGACAGAACCGACGGGGCCTGACGAGATAAACGAGGAACACATGGACGTCATGTGGTGGGTCACCCCGGAGTCAAGGACCTAAAGGCCACATGACACACGCATGGAGGGAAGCACACTCGATGTGGCAACAATGCCAACGGAGGACGGAGACAAGTTACAAAAGGAGAGACCATAAGGAAGGAAGTCAGACTGCCAACGTTCAATCCACAGGACGGACGTCCACAAGGCACCCAGAACGTGACCAGGAGGATCCCCACGAAGGGCACTGTCAGTCTGACACACAAGACCTCTAGCCAACGGTGCAACACCCTTACCTCCCTAATCGCGAACGCGGAAAAGATGAAGGAGGGACTGCTCTAGGTGGTGCTCGCAATCACCGCAATCACCGTCCACAGATGCCNAACACATGGACGTCATGTGGTGGGTCACCCCGGAGTCAAGGACCCAAAGGCCACATGACACACGCATGGAGGGAAGCACACTCGATGTGGCAACAATGCCAACGGAGGACGGAGACAAGTTACAAAGGGAGAGACCACAAGGAAGGAAGTCAGACTGCCAACGTTCAATCCACAGGACGGACGTCCACAAGGCACCCAGAACGTGACCAGGAGGATCCCCACGAAGGGCACTGTCAGTCTGACACACAAGACCTCTAGCCAACGGTGCAACACCCTTACCTCCCTAATCGCGAAGGTGGAAAAGATGAAGGAGGGACTGCTCTAGGTGGTGCTCGCAATCACCGCAATCACCGTCCACAGATGCCGGCGAAGCTGAAGTAGACACGCCAGTGGGAGGGGAGAACCACGGTGGAGCGGTGTAGGCCGATGACGGAGGACCAACATACGCATGGGCACCGTAAGGAGGTGACCAGCCCCAGGGGTAGGGACTAAGCAACGGATGTAAGGGCACACCAGAGGCGGCGTGAGCCTGAGCCGGAAGAGGGGTGGAGGAGCGCGATGGGACACCGGTGCTACAGGACAAGGGTGCAGAGGAGGAGTCGCAGGTGTGCGCGCAGTGAGCATGCATCGCCCGGGCAAGGCGGAGGTCATCCGGTGGAGCCAGGCATGTTTGAGCTGAGTGCTCAGTCAAGCCATTGTTCCAACACATGACAGCGCCCGGAACCCGTAAGGAGGCAGTAGCACCCTTGTCCTTATCCTTGTCCTTGCCCTTCCCCTTGCCTTGTCCACGATCCTGGGAAGCAAGGGCGGAGGCAGGAGAGGAGGAGGAAGAAGAGGCGAAAGCGGCAGAAGATGCAGCAGAGGAGGAGGGTGCAGCAGCAATGGTGAGCGAAGAAACACTGGTGACGGCAGAGCCATGGAGACGCTAGTTCTGCAGACTAGTCCACCAAGCAGCAAGGCACTCGGACGCTAAGTCCCAAAGAGGACCAATCCCAAGAGGCGATCTGGACAGGACCGGCTGCGAGGCAAGGCGCTGAAAATTATCAGCTTTGACGTCACGAAGGAGATCGGACAGCTCCGGAATGAGACCGTTGACCGTAGTCAGAACGGAAGAGAGTTGGCCAGGAGCTGCGTCGTCAAGCTCACGAAGGAGCTTGAGACCCCGAGCCCAATAGGCATCAGCAGTCTCATAAGCGCACATGAGGAGTGTGTTGAACTGGACCGCAAGCGCGCTTTGAGCGACCTGGCCTGTGATGGTGGTACGGCGACACAACATGGCGTATGCACCAATGGGGTCAGCAGGGCGCTGCGCAGCAGGGTCAGCATTGAAGGTGCCAACATCATCAATGAGTGATTTAGGAGCAGCGGCGATAAGGGCACAAACAACACGGGAGGACTCGGCAGCAAGTGGTGTAAAGGGAGCAATAGCAGGGGAGTAATACTCCCACAGTTGCTCTCCCTGAGCCGAGGCACTGAAGGGCACCTCCGAAGAGGAGAAGGCCCGTGAAGAGGTAAGTGCAGGTGGTTGAGAAAAGAAGTCTTGCTGGCAATGCACAGGCAGAGGGAAAGTAGTAGCGTTGGTTCCAGTGTGTGCAGTAGCAGAGGTGCCAGAAGCAGAAGGGGTGACCATCCAAAGAGTGGGGTTAGCCTTATAAGGGGGAATTGCAGACGCAACTCGGAGGCGGCTAAGCACAATGGTGACTACTTCATCAGCAAAAGCAGTGCGGTTGTCCTCATCGAGTTTAAGACGATCCTTAGCTTCTTGCTGGGCCTCGCAAGCGAGGGCTAGCTAGCGCTGAAGGGTCGCAATGACTGACTCGTCGTCACCGGACATGGTGACGACGTGCGGGCTCTGTCGGACAGATTTTCATAGATTTTCTCGAGCCCCAATGGGCGTGGGAAACATGGGGTTGCCTGAGGCAAAAGAGAAGAATGCTGTAGGACAGCCCACCCCAAGTCAAATAGGACAATCCACCGCACAAAAGGCACAAAATGAATGCAAGCAGGTACAGTGCGTTGCAAGGGAGTCAAGAGGACGGACTGCACAGGATGGCAAGGAGATGTGGGATTGTAGCTACGGCAGCTACAGAAAGGATGGCGACTGTAGACGCGGCTGGAACCACGAGAGCGAGAGCTCCAGCGGTGAAGGCAGCACCGAGAGTGGTGAAGACAACTGTAATGGAAACAGTTGTAGTGATGAGGCTGGAGCCGACAGATGGAGCAGATGCGGCTGCTGCGACGGTGCTAGACGTAGAAGCGTAGATGGATGATGCTACAGCAGTTGTAGTAGATGCAGCTGAGGCTGTAGTCGACGTAATGGCAGAGGCTCTTACGGAGATTTGAGTGCCTATGTCATTAGCGGCTGTAGCAATGGGTCCAACAACAATTGCGGCCTCTCTGTACGCCTCAATGGAAAGCCCGGCGGAGGTTGCTGCAAGGGCGCGCGAAGCTCTAACGCCTTCGGTGAATGTAGCTACAGCCACTATAGCTGCATCTATGATAGTAGAAGTGGTACGTGTGAACGCACCCACAAGACTAACAATATCATGTGTCAGTGCTGCGTATAGTTGAGCAGCCGCGACCTCCGAGTTGACATGCGGTACGTAATACCCCCCAGACGAAGGGGTTGGGGAGATGCGTAATGGACGGTGACGTGAAGTTTGTGCAGCTGATGCAAAGGTAGACTCGGACGCGCGGTCGCTGCTCATGCCTCTGCGAAGACGTTCGCGGCGAGGCAACGCCCCCCCTCTGTAGTATCCACCAGACGGGAACGCGCTTGGACTGTCACGATTCGCCAACGTGGAAGCTGCTGCACCACCATACCGGTGAAGTAGTGAAGCTCGCGGCAACAACGGTAGCATGGAGGCACGAAGGTTGGCGCAACGTGTGGCACTGCTGCACTGCAACTTCTTGCTATAGCGTGGCTTGAATTGCAACTACTACTGCTGATGTGGTTGAGGCAATGCCGTGACTACACTCGCACTTCTGCGATGTCTTAGAGTGCAACTGTTGCGGTGACCAACGGCTGAAGTTGCTTTGGCTACGGCTGCTTAAATTGCAGTTGCCGTAGTTGTGAGCGGCTGCTTCTGTGTAGAATGTAACTACTTAAGATGTAGGTGTTGCGGCTGCTACAGGTGTGGTTTCTTACAGTGTGCCTACTGTGGCTACTGCGGCTGCTGCGGCAAATAGTGCTGCTACAAAGGGTCCTGAGCTACACCTACACTCGAGTCAGCGGGTGTAGTTGTGTATGTTGACGCCGCCGAGGCTAAGCCTGGTACTGTTGCTACGGGAGCTTAAGTGTGCTAGACCCTAGGTCCGTGCCTGCAATTTCTCTGGCTATAATAGCCGGACCTGTAGTAGTAGCTGGAGCAGCAGCTGTGGGTGCGTGTCTGTAGAGCTGCTACTGTTCCTGCTACTGTATTGAATGTGGCAACAGCAGTGGCTACAGGTGCAGGCTCTGTAGTTGCGGGTGCTGGCTCTGTAGTTTAGCTGCTGCTGTTGTAGTTGCAACTGTCGCGACTAAGAATGTTGCAACTCAAGATGGTGCTGCTACTTAAGTTGTTGCCGTAGATGTAGTATCTACACATCTGTAGCACCCGCAGATGTGAGCAATCCTACGAGAGCAAAAAAATGACGCACTTGTGGGTGTCTTCACGTGGCTCCTGGTGCTGCCCGCCACAATATGGGAGTGAGCAACGGGCATCCGTGGGAGTGTGTTCCACTGTAGCTTGGCAGCGAGAGTGCTCTACGTGGAAGAAAGAGCGGTGGAAGTGGCGAAAGTGGCTGTGGCGACGGAGACCAGCCGCACAGCGCTTGATTTGCGAGCGCAACACCTTCTCTCTTCACTACTCTGATACCAGTGGATGAAGGATCCTAGTGAGGGGGAGAGGGAGGGAAGTAGGAAGGACGAGCCAAGTATGCTAGACATCAAACGCAATGGATGCTTGACTGTTGTGTCACGAGCGTAAGAGAACACACGCAAAGTGAAGAGAGAGAGGCAACGGGGGGAGCAAGAGCTCGCTCCCCATGATCGGGTGGGCAACAAGCCCACCAACGATCGTCGGTTTTTCCCATTTGCCCCATCTTTAGCCTGACCCTCCACTGGTCTCTTTATCCAAAGCTGTCAGCAACATGCAACCTGGACAGTAGCACCTGGGCTATCCTAGTGTCAACAATTATTCTAGTTATGCAGGCCTTTGCTTTAGGCAATTGTAATGTACCCTGTGAGTGTGACTCTGGACGGTCTCCTTGTGAGCCGGCACCAAGTGAACGGTGATGTCAATGCCAGTGTCACTCCAGCATCAATTACCTACGTTAGTGTGGTGAGTGTGCAGTGAGGCCAGAGGTTACAACAGGACTGTGGGATACAAACCAACATTGTGGTGGATGATCTCTTAGGTTATCGCAGGAGGATTAGGTGTTTGTGTTCCTGTCGTCGCAATGGCCATAAAACACCCATCAACCTCGGTGGTTGCTTTAATCTCCATAGGTTGTAGGTTCAATGGATCGGCCACATTGATGCGTCCTGACCGACATTCCCATGCGAGCGAGAATCAACTCAGGTATTAGCTCCAATGTGCCTGTCCTCTTGAAAGGTTTGTTTTTCTTTGGAAAAACGCCAATGGGTTTAGGTCGGTCACCACTGTCACAGCCCCTTCAACGCCCTCAAGGTAGGAATGCCATATCTTGAAAGTGTATACCATCACAAGGAGCTCTTGATCCCCAGTCGTGTAACGCGTCTCTATGGGGATCAGCCTTTGGCTCTCATACACAGTTGGATGGCCATCTTGTATGAGGACTACTCCAAGTCCTACTACCAACGCGTCACATCACACTTCCACTATTGTGATGGATGTGGAACAGCTAAGATGGGTATTCGGATAGAAGCTCTTTCACTTTGAGAAGAGTGCTTCCACGGTCAGATCTCCATACCCACTACATGTTTTGTGTGAGCCTGGTTGGTAACGCTACCGGGGTAAAAAAAACTATTGCACAATCCGTCGGAAGCTGTTTGCAAGGCCAAGGAAAGACTGAATGTACACAATACTTTCTCAACGTGGCCAGTCCACCACGTTTTGGACCTTTTATAGGTTGACACAGATGCTGTCCTTATCGACTGTATATCCAAGGTATGCGGGCTTATATTGTGTAAACTTGTACTTGCTCACTTCAGCATGGAACATTTGTCCCAAAAGGATCATGTGGACTGCGCGTAGATTTTCTATGTGCTCTTGTATTCATTTGGAGAAAGCCAGGATGTCGTCAAGGTAACCCAAGACAAAATAATGAAGTTGATTGACAAATGTTTGCTTTCTTCCTCCTTGAAAGGTTGCTAGGGCCTTCATTAGCTCGAAGTAAAACACCGGAACTGATAGTACCCAATGTGCTTTTGAAACATTGTCTTCGGTACATCATCTTCCGTGATGCGGATTGGATGGTATACTTGAGACAAATCCAAGGAACAAATTACCTTTGCCCCTTGGATTTGGTCAAATAATTCCTATATCCATGGTAAGGGGAATCATTTCTTCATCGTGAGCTTGTTCACGGGCCGGTAGTCTATGCACATGTGTAAACCATCGTCCTTTTTGTTCACACAAATGGTCAGCATATTATCGGGGGAGTTACTTGGCTCAATCCACCCTTTTGCAAGGTGCTCTTTGATTTAGCATTTTTCCTCTCGTTAATTTGTTGGGCAGAAGCGATCCATAGGTCTGAATGGAGGAGTTGCCTGTGGTTGCAGCAGATTTGGGTGGCTCATGTGTCGTTATAATGGAAGCCCAACCATTGGCTCTTGGATTAAATCCAAGAACTCCGGCAATGAAGATTTGATCTCGTGTGGCATGTACTCCTGTACGTCATCCACCACTTTCCGCGGCTGATCCAAGAATTTGTCAACCCTTTTGAATCCGTCTCTTGACCCACATCGCACACAATCTCGCATCGAATTTTTATAGGATCGGTAACAATTCTGTACCTGGAATCAACATAGAAGGACTCGGTCCCTTTTGAAAGATGAAGTGCTTTGATTGAAAAAACATGAGAGCATTGTTTCCACAAAGCCAGAGATTGCCTAGCACCAAGTCGAGCGGGTCAAGAAGGTTAGATGCCTTCAACATGACTCTTTGTTTGTAACGTTGAATGCAAATTACTACTTTATTAGCACCGATCACGGATACCGTACGGTTGTCACCAATGAAAACTTCACCATTAAATTGCTCATGCTTCAAGCCCACATGTTTGGTGAAGCCAAGGCCAACAAAGGAGCCATTCCCTCCACTGTCATCCAGTACGTTCGCAGGAGTACCAGTAAGGCGTGTTTTGAATTACATCATCATGTTACCTCAACTCTTCTAAGTAAACAGTCTTGAGAATGGCAAGCTACGTTTGTGATGAAAATCGAATATATATGGTGAATGCTGCAAATCCCATGATTCACCCACTTGAGTCCACATCTTGTGGGCATGTGTGAATTCAGCTAGCACCGTCCAATCTTTGAATCAGACAGGGTCAAAACTGTTGACCAAAGGTACCGCGAATGTGATTGAACTCACCGTTTTGAGGGCATTTTCTTCAATCTCTACATCACATAACTTTTGTATAAAGATTGGTACATCCACCACTGAGCATGTTTGATCATGCATCTTGTTCCGGGATGTAAGATTTAGAAGAAAATTTTAGTGAGCAAGTGCAGAATGAGGTTTAACAGAAGGGGATCAAACAACACAGAAGCTTGAACTCGTCAAAAACTCAAATTTTTTAACATCCTCGTCTAAGAACATGAACACACACTCCTGATCCACTTTTACCTTAACTGGTCCCTACTAACGTCACTTAGGGTGGAGAAAACCCGCACCACAGCCCTACCCGTTACAACGGCCATGCCCATTACCACGACATGTCTCCTGTCCCTGGCCTCTTGCTGCAACATCTCCATAAGGTGCCACAGCTATGGCCAACGCTACAGCCTCTTACCCACCACCAATAGCCTAATGGTATTGGGCCATAAAGTGGCTAGGCTACATGCAGTTGTGGCAGAGCCCATCGTAGAAGGCTACGCTGCGACGCTCATGTGTTGTTTGCAGCTCATCATTACCATAGCTATGCTTATTGTTTGAGGCCTTGTGCCCTCCAACCTTCTTGACTAAAGGGTTTGCAGGCTACATGCCCTTGACCCCACCCTGCTGCTTGGCTCACCCACCAGCCCCTGCAACGTCTATACCCATGCTGTGGCCTTACTATGCACGCACATTTGGCCGGGTATTTGAGTAGTGCTTCGAGTTTACTGAATACATTTCACTCATGTAGTTGTGCAACACCCTCCAACTTGTCCAAGCTTGGCCGATTGTTGTTGTGGTGGTCTTGTCCTTCGGCTTCTCACTGGCAAGACCATCATGCAACTACTCCAACAACAAACACTCAGGGTACTTGAAGGTCTTGGTCCCATCATCTTGAGTGAAGTTTTGGCTTCCTCCACGACTGTGATGAACTTACTTAACCAGGCCTCGAGTAAGCTACCTAGCTTCCTGAAGTCCTTGATCTTGTTGAAGGGATACTATGTCTCCTCAAGCTAGGTTCTCTTCTTGTATAGGATAGCGCAAAAAGCCTCCCATGACATGGGCTGAACCTTAAGGGATGGATGTTGTACGTCCAACTCCTTGACCACATTTTGAAGAGCTTATCCTCGAGTCGCATCACGACAAGGTCACCCCACAGACAGAGTGGCAACTTGTGGATGGGCAGGACATACTCCATGCAATTAAGTCAATCAGCCAGCTTCACGTCCTTCCGAAAGATATCCACAATATGTAGAAAGGACGTGTTCATAACCGGTCATGATGTCGTTGAGGTAGGCAAGTACAGGCTGCTACTAGCGGTGGCATCTGCACTTGTTGTCCGCTACGATTGTTGTTAAATTCACACATGGGTCACGGTTTACAACACCTTGTCAGTATTATTGCTTTGACGGGTTTCCTCATGGGCGACCAGCCGCTCTAGCTGACAACTATGGACAAGGTCCGTGATGCTCTGCCCAACGTAGGCCATTGGGTTGACATACGTAAAATTCAGCTCTGATGTCGTTAGAGCATCGGTGATAGCCACGAGGGCCTTGCCCAATCCATATACCTTTGCCCACTATNATGTCGTTGAGGTAGGCAAGTACAGGCTGCTACTAGCGGTGGCATCTGCACTTGTTGTCCGCTACGATTGTTGTTAAATTCACACATGGGTCACGGTTTACAACACCTTGTCAGTATTATTGCTTTGACGGGTTTCCTCATGGGCGACCAGCCGCTCTAGCTGACAACTATGGACAAGGTCCGTGATGCTCTGCCCAACGTAGGCCATTGGGTTGACATACGTAAAATCCAGCTATGATGTCGTTAGAGCATCGGTGATAGCCACGAGGGCCTTGCCCTATCCATATACCTTTACCCACTACAATAGGGTACGATCCGTGTACAAGCCTTTGAGGAGTCCCGCCTTCTGGAGCAGGCTATTGTCGGCGATGATGCTCGAATGGACGTTAGTGTGCCCCATCAGAGCCACATCATAGGAAGGGAGGTCTGTCCCCACTCCTCCGGGTGGTACTCTACCACAACCGTCACTGGTGATCTTGATTCAACCCGTTGTCTTGGATATTCCAACGTAGCTGCTTTCAATGCCTTGGCCATTGTTGGCAGTCTCGCTGCTATCGGTAGCTTTAGGCGATCCGGCGAGCGTCTTGTCCTTCTCAAGCGATCGGTTCAATTTTGTCGCACGGTGATAGCAATGATCGCTATCCTTGTCTTCTTCGCCATTTTTGACGTTGTGCTCTTCATTGGGTCCAAGCCTGGGTGGTCCTTCTCGGAGGTATCCTCTATGGCGTGGGGGTCACCCACGTGCACGTCAACGTGCTCGCCGAGAATTCTCTCGGCTTCCTTACTCTTCTTGGTGTCACCGACTGTACCAATAATTGCTTTTGGAAGTATGGTTGCCTTTGGTTTGGCAACCATGCTCGTGACGGCGGCTGAGTCCGCCGAGGGTGTGTGGTGAGGCTGTCCCCACCTTGCCCTCTTTGGTTGTGGATGGTGCGGCACTTGCCATCACGTCGCCCATGGAACTAGTACGTGGAGACCGTTGAAATGATCACCCCACAAATTTGAGGAGGCATCGCCTCCTAGATTCTCCTCGCTCTCACAATCGGTGAAGCAATTATAATCATGTAGAGATTACAAAACGTAGTCTCCATATTTCTAGGCCACTATGGTTGGCACAATCATGTCATAGACTATACTAATTTTTTATGCCACTACAATCGGCACAATCACATGGATTCCTGGCAAAACCGTAAGCCATGACTTACAGCACTAGGAAAGCTAGATACCCTAGAAAAACAAAAGGAAGAGAAAGGAATAAAGAGGCTATTCACTCTTGAGCACCGATCATATAGTGGGGAGGAGGGGAGTGGGATCAACTCTAACTTAGATTTTCTAACCTTCACGCTCCTCCCTCACTCTTCTATTTTTTTTCTCTTCTAATTTACTTTGGCCTCGTTTTGCATTCTCTTGACGTGACGTGCCTCCTTGGAGTTGCCTTCCTTGTACTCCATGACAATGGGATGGCCTCCAAAAGTTCCCAGAGTTCTGCCTTCCTCCTTTTTGATTTTCTCTGAGGTCGTTGCAGTCCCTAGTCTTAGGCAAGGGCACTGTCCCAATTTTTGGTTGAAGGCAAGGAGAGGGAACCTTGAAAATAGTGGCAGATTGATGGTTTTGGGGTTGGCACTCCCTACTCATCCAATAATAAACCCACCTAGCCCTTTGGAGTAAACAAGAAACTCAAAGGAGTTGGGAGGTTGAAGTACAACTCTTCTAGAACTTCCTAGCATACTTTCAGTGATTAAAA
>SZWC01002705.1:47028-57204 GCA_023375785.1 Penium margaritaceum
GGGGCCAGAGGGACCATCAAAACACACGACCCTAACACCCTGGACTGGCAAGGATTGACCAGTGCATGTGCAAACAGAACGAACAGACTCAACATGTCCAAGAAAAACGAAGTCACTACGACGACAGGTCATGTGATGAGTGCACCAGAATCGATGATCCAAGTGCCACCTGAATCACGACCGAAGGACGTCACTATACAACAGGCAACAAAACACTCGGCCTAGGACGGATGCTGGGTAGTAGGTAGGGAGGAAAGACGAAGAGCACAGAGGTTAGACTGAAGAATCCAATCCGTATTCTCAAGCCCATCGTCGTCACATTGCGACTGTGCCCCCCCACATGAGTCATCTCGAGCCACAAGAACCAACGGACAGACTGGTTGTGAACCACCCGGCTCTGACAACACACTCGCATCTCCCTGAAAGTGAAGAGCTAGAAAGTTGCAAAGCTTGGCGATGGTATGGCCACGTGGCTCCGGGTCGCTGTTGCTCGCCGGTGGTGAAGTGGGAACTGGTGCGGTCTTGGTCGTCGTGCGTCGGGAGGATGGGTTGCTCGACGTAGGCCGTAGTGCGTGTGCAGCTCGAAGTCTGCGAGTAATCCATGCCCTGTTGAGCGGTTGCAGGCACTCTGTATAGCGATGAGCACCTCCACAGTTGTAGTAGTGAACAGAGCATCCACTACTACTACCCGATGACGGCTGCTACTGTGACTACTATTGGCCCGAGTCGCGCCTCTGTCGCCCCTTCTCCTGTGTTGTTGCGACGACACCCTGTGTCTGAGTCGGCATAAGCGGGGTAGAAGGGGAAGAGGAAGAAGTGGCAAAGGATGGAGAAGAAGGCTACAAGAGGGGCGTCGGTGGTGATGTGATGACTATTGCAGCAAGGGAGGTGTCCTTATGAACCACTGCTGCCTCACGAGGAAAAGTCACTTGGAGGAAAAGCTTGGGCGTCCAAGGAAGAAGCTACGGTGAGGCTAAAATATGCTCGAGTACGGCGTTGATGTACCTCGTGAAGATGTCTGTGTGCTCAAGGCAAACTCCGAGCATGATCGTGCGTAGTGCCGACAGTTGTGTACCTCTTGAGGACCCAAGGCACGTGTAGATGCGCATGGTGCGTCGCTAATAGTCGCCTGCAGGCTTGGCAGGCCCCTGATGAAGAGAATGAAAGGCACAAATGTGCGCAGTGCGAGTGGCATACGTCTCTGTAGCATGCAAGGATAATGCCAAGTCCCAGCCTCCGCGTTGATTTGCGCTGGTGCCTGTGCTTGCCTCGCCAAGGAACGAGCAAAAGTCGACGAAAGTCTTGCGCGGCTTGGCGTAGAGAAGTCCGCGCATTGCCCCAGACGGCGTCAGCACCTGTGCTCAGTCCGTAGTCTGATACGGACTGTGGTAGTAGGGCCACACGCCCTCTCAAGTGGCCCAAACCTAGAAGAGGATCTTCCAACACTCAAAACCGTCGTCGCTGACGTACCATGGGGGCGGTGTCTCGAATTCCTTGGGTTGTCGCTCTGTACGGAGAGCAACCACAGGCTGGGAAGGACAGGGGATGGGAAAGACACCAGGAAGAGGGAAGTTGTTGGGGTGGAGATCAGGCGACGATCGAATCTCGGGAAATCGAGATGTGTGTGGCGGCCGAGAACTCGTGTGAAGTTGGCGAATACGCTCCTGAAGCACACAAACCTCACACTTGGGGAAGTTGCCCTCAATGCCTGGCATGTCTGGATCCTCATCCCCAGATCAAGAGGTGGCGGGTCGGCTCTAGCTCCTATCTCCGGTGCTGGAGCTAACTGTTGTGTAGAGGGTGCGGCACGGGCCGCTCCCTCAGATGTCTGTCGTGGGGTCGTGGAATGACCCCGAAGAAGCTCGATGAGGGTACGGATGGCGTCAGTCTGCTCCCCCTACTGGCAATGCATCTCGTCTTGCTGGCTCCGCAGGTCCTCAGTAGCCTGCGACCGCGGTCTCATGACCCATGAGGAGGAAGAAGTGGGATCTCATACCCTTTTCCCCCTATCACCGGACGGAGTCATGTCACCGCTCATTATGGACAGAGACGTCAACATGGTCAAATTGCAGAAACGTCGGCGCTTCTTGACAAGTTGAAACGCTCGCAACGTTTGACTCTCCGACCAAACATGTCTCAGGGAAAGGGCTGACATATGCAGGTTGTTGCTCATGTCAGCATGACCTCATGATGTCAGCAAGAAAACATGTTGACGTCAGCTCCCCTCCTTCCCTTTTTTTGTGTCAACCTTCGCGGTTGCTACGCGAGCAGGCGACCACTCTGCAGCAGCCGTGCGGAAGTTGCGTATAAGCTATGTAATAGCTTCCGCTTAGTTGCTACTACTACTGCGTCGTCAGCTATAGCAGCAATCGCGCGGCTGCATGAGCAGCCGTGGTAGCAACTACGTGTTACTACTACTATTGTTGCGCGTTGCGGCTGCTGCACGCTACTTACGCCGTCGCGCGCTGTTGCCACCACTGTTATTACTGCGTTGCTGTTGCCGCTGCTACTACAACTACTGTTGCCGCTACTACTGCAGCTGCTGGTGCCGCTGCTTCTACACTGTTGTTGTGGTGCTGCCGCAGCTCCTGCTGTCACTATTGCTGCACTGTTATTGTGCTGCTGCTACCGCACGATGCTGTTGTGCAGCTACCGCCATGCGCTGTTGACGCCATTGCTGCTACATTGTTGTTGTGGTGCTACCCTACTACACTACTACTGCTGCTGCTCAATGCTGCTGTTGCATGTGCCAATGTCATCAACGTGCTGCAGCTGTTGCCTGCTACCACTAGCGGTTGCTGCTAGTGCAGTCTCACGTGATGATGGTGAGCGACGTCGATGGTAGTCGGTTGTCGTCCATTGGTCTGTATGGATCTGCTGCAGCGGTGACTCTCACTGGTGCTGCCTTGTTGTGTCTCTGATACGCAGTTCAGTGAGAACTGTCTCACCACTTTGATACCATGAGAGGATGTGTGGAAGCTTCCTAGCGACACAGCCGCTGACTAGGCGTCAGTGCCAAGTCAGACGGTGACGACAGTCACAAGCAGTGTACACAACGGCAAGGGTCTGGCTAGGAGACACAAGGCAAAGTGCCGGAATGCTTCAATAGCATTTGCAGAGAGAAAGAACAAATGACGGGTCCATGGCATAAGTACCTGCCGCGGCGCACGGCGGGTGTCGCACACGACAGTGCAATATCTGTCATAAAACCGGCCCAAAACCACTGTTTTGGCCGTAACTCTGCGCAGACATGTCAGAACGCTACACCGTCAAAACCTAGAAGTGCAGAATTACAAGCTGAACGCTAAAACTAGTCACATGCATGCATCCAGCATCAAATGGTGGACACACAATGCAAAAACATGCAAATCGGGCCCACGGCAAGTCCACCGATAAACTCCTATGTACTACAGAAAAGTTGTAGGAGGTCTTGGGTAGCGTCTAGAGCTCTGGAACCGTTGTCGGTCCGGTCCAAGCCGGTAGTCCGCCACCAGATGACGCATCGGTACTACCAGGGTCCGCATCAAGGATCTGCACGAATATGGACACAACCGAGTGGTCACGGTGAACTGTACAGGTCGACATGAACGTCACAAATCACAACACTTGTGAGGGGAACTACAACTACGCCGACAAGAGGGGACTCATACTTCAGATAAATATCGTGCATAGGGAGCTAGGGGAGGCTTGGTTAGTTGACATCTTGCTGTTGGATTCGCACGGTTTTACCAGCAATTGGCCTAGTTTTTGCAGTTCCTCATGTATGTTATGTGAGAGTGGTGGGATATCACATTGATGTTGCGAACGCGCTGTGCCGATAGATGTGCCCACTTGTGTCAGGGGGCACAGGGGGTTGGAGCAGGATAGTTAAGACATTCGTGCTCCATCATGCGCCCGTTTGCTTAGCTTGGTGTTTTAGGATGAAAAGGCGACAAGGCTTGGGAGAAGGCTGAACCCCCCAGCCATGTGCTTAATGCCCCCCTCAACACACTTCATAATCTATCATAAGCCCCTGCAAAGAAGGTTATCTGTCAGTGGAAGGGGTTTGTAATGTGGTGGAATGACAACCGGCAACGCAAGCATATTTTTATCCCGTGCATGAGATATTCAGATGAAGTTTTTAGCTTACTACTTGGGGCATGAATCTATAAATTTGCCAAATCTATCGCAAGGCGTATTGTAGCGGGAGGGCCGGTTCGGCCCTCCCTCCTCGCTGATGCGAGGGGTGGTTGCGCACCACCCCTCGCATCAGCCAGGGCTGGCCGGCGGCCAGCGATTCGCTGGCCGTCGGCCAGCTCACTACCGGCCGGTTGGACGGCCGGCGGCCGGCCAAGCGACCGGCCGGCCACCGGCCGGCCAGTCGCCAGCCGCCGATCGCGGCCTTAAGCCGGATCGGCGGCTGAGAGGCCACGAGGGCCTTGAGGGCGAGGCCTTGTGGCCTCGTGCCCTCGCCCCCCCTCGCCCTCCTTGCAAATGAGCAAGAGAGGACGAGGGATAGGGGGAGCGAGAGTGAGGACAAAAACTGCTGGTGCGAAATCGCCAGCGTGCCTCGCACGCGACGATTTCGCGCCAGAACGACAAAAAGAAACTCGAAGTTCGTTTATGACGAACTTCGACGTAAAACAAACGGAATAACTCGTGCGAACACACGAGTTTGAGGTAAAAACCGCCGGTTTGGGTCCCAAAACCAGGGGTTTGGTTAAAAACGCAAATGGGCCTCCGGAGACTTGAAATATTTGAGTCTCCCTGCTCTGGGTCGTTGATGACGATTGCCCCTCAGTCTTGCAAAGGGGGTAAACCCCTGACGCGGACTGAGGACGCCATTCTGCGAACTCCGACGACGACTTCAGAGCAGGAGCTAGAGATCCAGCCCGTTACAGTGGTTCTCAGAGCGAGACGACCCTCGCGACCAAGGGTTCGACGGAAACGGCGGCTACGACATAGATAAAATGCCGCCGGCAGCTGCAAGCAGCAGCAGGAACGCCAGAAGGGACTACGACGTCTACCCTTCACGAATTGAAGCGCCGTAAAGTGCGTTAGAGAGCTTGAAAAAAGCTCTACTTCGTGGAGACCTTTACTTCTAGCCTCTCTTCACTTCTCGGGGGCTAGGAAGATTTTTGTGGGGCGGGTTGGGGAGTTCCCACCCTTTAAAACCACAAAATCCTCCTCATTTTGAAGGCTCCTTCAAAACCCCTTCATCCAAAAACTGGGACAGTGCCCCTTCCCAAGCTTAAGGACTCTCACAGCCTGAGAGAACCCTAAAGAGAAGGTGGGAGACACCTTGGGGATTTTTGGCGGCTCCCCCAACACCGCCGGCTCAAGGAGGACGCCGCCAGTGGGTGCGAGACGTGACAAGAAGACGCAAGAAGAGACCAAGGAAGACCAGAATTGAAAAAGACAAGAAGACAAGAAGAAAAGTAGTCTTTTTGTTCTTGACTTTGTACTTGTTTGCCTTCTTGTTCTTTGGCTTAGTTTTGTGAGTGGTACTCACACTCCTTGTCACTCCCTTGTATTTTGGTTTTCTGTTTTCCTAGATCCTAGTTGCTACCAAGTGCCGTGAGTCACGGCTTAGGAGGACTAGTTTCTAAACCCATGACCTTGTGCCGATGTGGCGGCCTAGGAAAATAAAAATTGAAATGGAAATTGCCTCACCGATCGTGAGAGCAACATCTTAGGAGGCGATTCCTCCTCGTTGTGGGGTGATCCTCACAACAACCTTCGCGTGCAAGTTGCACGAGCGACGGGATGGCAAGTGCCGGACCATCTAAGACCAACAAGGGCAAGGTGGTGACGGCGTCACCACGAGCTCTCGGCGGACTCCAAGTTTTGGGAGCCGCCGCCGCAAGCACGGTTGCCGACCCAAAGGCAACCGTGCCGCCAAGGGCAACCCTACCGCCTAAGGCAACCGACGCCAACCTCGGCGACACCGAGAAGCGTGCGGAGGCCGCAAAGGTGCACGACGAGCACGTCGACGCGCACATGGGCGACCCCCATGCGACGGACAATGCGATGGAGGAGGATCTTCCGGGGGAGGACCCCGTTGAAGAGCACGACGTCGACAATGGCGAAGGCGACGAGGATCACGACCATCGCCATCGTCGTGCGACGAACTCGAGCCAATTGCTCGAGAAGGGCAAGACGCTCGTCGCATCGCCTGAAGCTGCCGACGGCAGCGAGACTGCCAAAAGCAGCAAGGGCGTTGAAAGCAGCCACACGGGAAGTTCCCGCGAGAACGAGCCAGACGACGTTGCCGCGAAGGCAATTCGCGATGACCGTCATAGGCTCGCGGAGTTTGCTGCCGAGGCCGCAGGCCGACTCAAGATCACCACCGGTGGTGTAGATACGGCACCACTCGGAGGAATGGAGGCGGACCCTCCTTCCTACGATGCGGCCGCAATGGGGCAAGGCAGCGCCCACTCGAGCGTCGTCGCCGACGACAGTCTCCTCCGAAAGGTGGGGCTCCTTGGAGGCGTGTACGCGAACCGTACCCTCTTGCAGTGGGTAAGGGTGCACATACAACGCAAGGCCCTGGAAGCCATCGCTGATGCTCTGACGACATCAGAGCTCACGTTCGCGTTCGCCAACCTGCAGGCCCACGTCGGGCAGAGCATCATGGACCTTAACCGTGATCGCCAGCTGCAGTGCCCCGCCGCCCATGAGGCAAGCCGCCGATGGTCGAGGTCGTTGCAGATGCAACGACCTCGACAAGGCGTTGGAGAGCGTGACCCAGGTGCGGATGCAGCAGTAAGTGCAGCGTGCCGCAGCTGCGGAGGCCACTGCCGGCGGCAGCGACGACTTGCCTACCTCGACGACTTCGGGGTCGATCATGAACACGTCCTTCCTCCACAGTGTGGAGATCTTCCGGAAGGGCGTGAAGCTGACCGAGTGGCTGAATCGCATGGAGCACGTCCTACGTGTCCACAAGGCGCCACTCAGTCAGTGCGGTGACCTTGCCATGACGCGGCTTGAAGACAAACTCTTCAAGTACATTGTCAAGGAGTGGACTGCGCAACAGCCGCACCTCGAGTGGCAGCCCATGTCGTGGGAGGCCTTCTACGCGATTATGCGCAAGAAGTGCACCCAACGTGAGGAGGCGCAACGCGCCTTCCACAAGATCAAGGACTTTAGGCAGCTGGGTAGCTCGCTCGAATCCTACTTGAGCGAGTTCACCGCACTCGTAGAGGAAGCCGAAAGCTTCACCGAGGGCGATGGCACTCAGACGTTCAAGTACCCGGAGTGCATGCTGCTGGAGTACTTGCGTGATGGTCTTGCCAGCGAGAAGCTGAAGGACAAGACCACCATGACAGCCACTGGCCAAGCTTGGACAAGCTGGAGGGCGTTGCGTGACTACATGAGCGAAGTGTACTTGGCGAACCCGAAGCACTACTCTGATGCACGGCCGAACGCGCGTGCACAACAGGGTCGCGACATGCGCGTGGACGCTGCAGGGGCTGGTGGTTCAGCCGGATAGCGAGTCGAGGCCAAGGGCAAGCAGCCTACAAACCCTCCGGCCAAGAAGGCTGGTGGATACAAGGGTCCCAACAACAAGCGCAGTCGCGAGAATGACGAGCTGCAGGCGGCGCGTGAGCGTCGCAACGCAGCCTTCCGCGAAGGGCTCTGCCACAACTGCATGCAGCCGGGCCACTTTGGGGCTCAGTGCCCTGAGGCTGTTGGTGGTGGACAAGAGGCCGCGGCGCTAGCTGCAGCAGCAGCACCTCGTGGGGATGGTGCAGTAGGAGGCCGCGGACAAGGCCGTGGACAGGGTCGCGGTCGCGGCAATGGGCCCGGCCGTGGTAACGGACAAGGCCGTGGGGCGGGTTTTCCCCACCCCTGAGTGACGTCAGTGGGGACCACTCAGGGGTAAAAGTGGATCATGAGTGTGAGTTCATGTTTTCAGACGAGGATGTTAAACAATTTGAGTTTTTGACGAGTTCAAACTTCTCTGTTGTTTTCTCCCCTCTCATTGAACCTCATTCTGCACTTGCTGATTGACATTGCCCACTAAATCTTGTATCACCAGACGAGATGCATGACCGAACCTGCTTAGTGGTGGCGACACCAACCACTGTGCAAGAGTTGTGTAACACGGTGATTGAAACAAACGCCCTCAAAGCGATGAGTTCAATCACATTCGCAGTACCTTTAGTCGACGATTTTGACCCAGTGAAATTTAAAGACTGGAAGGTGCTGGCCGAGTTCACACGTGCCCACAAGATGTGGACTCGAGTGGGTGAATCATGGGAGTTGCGACGCTCGTCGTACAGATTCCGTGTTTATCACAAACTCGGCTTACCGTCGTCGAGTCTGTTCACTCGGAAGAGTGGAGGCAACATGACGATGCAGTTCAAAGGACACCTAGCTGGTGCTCCCGTGAACGTACTGGCTGACACTGGAGGGGACGACTCTTTTGTTAGCCTTGGATTTACTCGACAGGTTGGCCTGAAGTACGAGCCATCGAATGGCGCAGTTGTTGTCGGTGACAACCGTACGGTACCCGTGATCGGTTCTTGTAAAGCGAAAATTTGTATTCAAGGGTACACACAGAGTGTCACGTTGAAGGTACTCAACCTTCTTGATCCGTTCGACGTGGTGCTAGGCGATCCCTGGCTTCGTGACAACAAGGCTCTAATGTGCTTTGAATCAAAGCGTTTAATCCTCCGGAAATGACAACGCCGCTTTACGTTGATTCTGAGTACGGAATTATCACCGACCCGACTCAAAGTCCATGCCAGCTTGTCTGCAATGCAGGTCAAGAGACGTATTCGACAAGGTTGCCGATTTTTCTTGGCTCAGCTGCAGAAAGTGGAGGACGACGTGACGGAAGACACGCCACAAGAGATCAGATCTCTATTGGCGGAGTTCTCGGATGTATTCCAAGACCCACCGGCTGGGCTTCCACCAGAAAGACACATGGGCCACACGATTCCGCTGCAACCGGAGGCGACTCCTCCGTTCAGACCCATGTATCGCCTTAGTCCAGCAGAAAGGCGAGAGGCCGAACGCCAAATCAAAGAGTACCTTGTAAAAGGATGGATCGAGCCAAGTAGCTCGCCGTACGGTGCGCTGATCCTTTTTGTGAACAAAAAGGACGGTGGTTTACGCATGTGCGTGGATTACAGGGCGTTGAACAAGCTGACGGTGAAAAATCGATTCCCCTTTGACCGCGGATTGAGGACCTCTTTGACCAACTCCAAGGCGCAAATGTATTTTTGTCCTTGGATTTGTCTAAAGGTACCATCAAATCCGCATCACGGAAGATGATGTACCCAAAACCGCGTTTCGAACGCACATGGGACACTATCAGTTCCGAGTGTTATGCTTCGGGCTTACAAATGCCCCGGCAACCTTCCAAGGAGAAATGAACTGAACGTTCGCCAAGCAACTCGAACAGTTTGTCTTGGTTTACCTGGATGATATCCTGGTTTTCTCCAAATCAATAGAAGAGCACATAGAACATCTGCGCGAAGTTCTCGCAATCCTTCGGGAACAGAAGTTTTATGCGAAAGTGAGCAAGTGCAAGTTTGCACAAGATGAGCTCGAATACCTTGGACACATCGTCGGCAAGGACGGCATCCGCGTAGACCCACGAAAAGTCCAAGCCGTTGTGGACTGGCCACGCCCCAAAAATGTTGGGCGGATTCGGTCTTTCCTCGGCCTTGCAAACTACTTTTGACGGTTTATGCAAGGGTATTCGACCCTGGTAGCACCGCTAACCAGGCTCACGCGAAAAGACGTGTGTTGGGAATGGACATCTGATTGCGAGAACGCTTTTCTCAAAGTCAAAGAGCTTCTCTCCACGGCACCCGTCCTGGCTCTTCCAGATCCATCGCAACCGTGGGAGGTTCGATGTGATGCGTCGGTAGTTGGACTTGGAGCCGTCCTCATGCAGAACGGTCACCCAGTTGCGTATGAGAGCCGGAAGCTCATACCCGCGGAAACGCGGTACACGACTGGGGATCAAGAGCTCCTTGCGGTAGTACACGCTTTCAAGATGTGGCGTTGCTACCTTGAGGGTGCTGAAGGGGGTGTGACGGTCGTGACCGACCATAATCCATTGGTGTTTTTCCAAACGCAACCGAACCTGTCAAGACGACAGGCGCGTTGGAGCGAATACCTGAGTCGATTCTCGTTCACATGGGAATATCGGCCAGGACGCATCAATGTGGCCGATCCACT
>SZWC01002705.1:110682-126166 GCA_023375785.1 Penium margaritaceum
AGTGCTGGTGCCGAGGTCAAAGCGTTTCACAAAGAGTTGAACGCTTTTTGTTCCCATTCCCCCCACTTCCACTTGGTGGTTTTCTTGATGATATCATAGAGTGGGGCTGACACTCATGAGTAGTACTTTACAAATCGATGGTAATAGTCTAGAATTCCAAAAGCCCTTGGACGTCCCAAAAATTGGTAGGCGTCAGCCAACATGCGACCGCCTCCACCTTTTTCGAGTCCATGGTGATTCTTCAGCTGTAGCTGATGTAGCCTTAGGGCTACATCATCAAGACTTGATCAAACAGTGACCAAAGTTGCATTTCAAGAGTTCTTAAAAAAAGATTTCTTTGTAAAATCTCCACAATGTTTCGGATATGTCCATTATGTTCTTATGGGGTGCGATCGTATACTGGAACGTCGTCGAGATATAGGACGATGAAGTCATCGAGGTGCATGAAAAAGATGTTGATCATCACCGCCACAAACATTGACAGGATGTTTGTGAGTTTAAATGGAATAAACATGGACACAAAGTGCCAGTATTAAGTGTGCAACATTGTCTTCTAGATGTCCTGACGGATACGCATAAGTCAATTTTGCTGAAAACTCATGCACCACAGAGTTGGTCAAAAGGTTTCTTTGCTTGGAGGAAGAGGTAGCATTTCTAGATGGTAGTGTCGTTCAACACTGGTCAGTCCACGCACATCTGCATCTCTCCGGTTTCCTTCTTTACAAAAAGTACAGATGTCGCATTGGTTAACATGGAGGGTCTTATGAACCCCGGGCTTCCTATCTAGTTGCTTCATGATTACCGTCAGCTCGTGATCGCTCATCTGATGGTTCTCCTTCACCACCGGCCTCTTTCCTGGCTTTACGTCTATGTGATAGTCGATGTCCCGTCCGGGGAGTATCTATTGGAGCAGTTCTTCGGGGAAAAGCCCTTTGAACTCCTTCATGAGCTCTGCAAACTCCTTTGAAAAGCCCTCTGTTGGTGTCACCTTGTAATATCTTCGCTGTCCCTACTTCAACATGGACTAACTATGCTTGATCTCCACACTTCAGGAATCGCTTGGCCACATCTAGAGATGTGAGTTGACATTTTGTGGCTGCTGCATCTTCTTCTAGTACTTCCAACTTTGCTACTTCTTGTAACTATCTTTGCATTTTGGGTCGCTTGACCAGAGGCATGTGGCACTTTTTGCCATGTATGGTGATGTAAAATGATCCGCTGCTTAATTTGACCCGTAGATTATGTAACTGAAGGAAATCTCAGGAAAGCATGATTTTGTGATCGCTCATTGAGCAACTTCTCCTGCAGGATCACGGATATGAGTGGGCAGAGCACGTCGCATTCAGTAGAACTCAATCGAAACACGTTTTTGTTACTTAGCATAGTGAGATTACATCAGATCCTTATAGCCTGTGATCTAAGCTTTCCAACGCATCCAAGAACACCCAAAACGGAGCAGTAGAGCCCCTGCTACGGCCATAAAAGTAACCCTTGGTGGAGCCGCCCACCTGGCCTTGCACTCTAGGCGACGGGAGGCGCTTCGGGCCGTCGAAGCGCCTTTCCTCGCCCAGAAGTCAAGGAGAGGTTCATCCTGGTCAAGGAGGTCCTTTTGATGACCTAGTACATACCCCTGATGCATTTGGAGCCCATTAGGAACGAACTCGGATCATTGGTGGTGGAATATCCGGCCACCCATGGCGGGTACCAGATTCCACCCGCCCAACACCCGATTTTCAGGCTAGGCTAACTTTCTGAATACTCACTCAAATCGAGCAATTCAAAGCTCGATCCTGCATGGAGAAATCCAAGGAATCCAAATCTAAAGTTAGATCAGGTTTTCAACAACTCCTTGGTGGTCGAACCAAGGATTGCGATCGACGACACTCATGGCAAGGGGCACACCTTGTCAACAGCCCAGGCCTCACGTAGGGTGGATTGGTCCTCTGGTTGCTCTATGCGGAAAACCGTGAGGGAAAATGCGTGTCGTGCCCTAAGTGGCAAGTGCGTGATTGTAGCCGCAACAGCACGTTGGTGCTCCTGATGGAGCAAGGTGTAGCCTAAAGCCGACCCAGGATGCAGGTCAGTGATCACTGACAAAGTTGCCAAGCCAAGCGCCTTAGTGTTAGGATCCCCACTCACGACTGTGGGAGTGGGTCTACCACGAGGTATAGAGCCTCGTGGGGTGACAGGGGGTCGTGGCACGAGAGGGCATAGGGAGACAGCCTGAGTGCTCAATGTTCACCTAAGTGGGAGGCTCCCTCAGAGACCTCGTGTGTAACGTGCCAACACTGACAAGGTACCCGGCCGGGAGGAGGTGACAGACACGCATGAGGCAGGCGGCCTTGAGGGGCTGGCGGACACGGATGGAGCAGCCGGCCCAGAGGGGCTGGCGGACACGGACAAGGCTGCTGGATCTGGGGAGCTGGCGGACGCGGGGGAGGAAGCCGACCCAGAGGGGTTGGTGGGCACGGACAGGACAGCCAACCCTAGGGGGCTGGCGGACACAGGCGGGGAAGCTATTGAAGATTGCCCTTCTACATGCCCAGGTGCGGCTACGGGAGGCGCCGCCGAGCCGCCAGGGAGAGAAAATTCTTCGTCGTTAGATCTCGCGACTTGAGGATTACTCGGAACCTAGAGTTAATGATTGCCCCTTAAATTTGACAAGTCGTTGAATCCGGTGGAAGCTGTTTCACCACAATCCGACAAGAACCAAGGGAGATATGGGCTTCCAAAGTTGGGGTGTGCACAGCAGCTCTGGGAGCCGGCCGAGGTTCGACTTCCGGTGAATAATTGACCGGAACAAGTAACAAAATGCCATCTGGGGATTTTGCTCCGGAAGAGCTGCCGAGGCGCCCGGTGGATGATCCGCCAGATTTCAGGAGTGCAGTTTGTTACTGAGGGCCAAAATCCTGGCTCGCAGTCCAAAACTTGGTCTAGTACAGTTTGTTTCTCGGGGACTTGGTCAAAATTCTTACTGTAGGTCCGCGAACAGGTTTCAAACCACATCAATCCTCATCACCAGACACGATGATCAACCCATCAAGACAGACCCCAAAGGTGCGAGGGGCACCGCCGCTACACATAGGGACATCTGCGCCTCCGGAATGGCGTTTTCATGGATCCTTGACGTGTGAGGGCGCCTCGGCGGACGACGTGGTGCGCGTCGCCGATTGAGCGGCTGATTTGGGGTGTTGCGCTTCAGCTGATGTAGCGAGAGCTACGGTGATTTGCATCGCGAACAGTTTGGTGCGATGGAGAGCTCATGACTAGCACAAATGCTCCGATCATGTCCATGTTCTAAAATCAACGCAATATTGCGTTCCTCCCTTCGCAAAAGTGACTGTCTCGCAACTGTCTTCCACTTCCAGAAACGTAGTGTGATGCGGTGAGAAAGCTCACGCTTAGACTCAGAACCACCCGCACAAACTTAGCGTGAACATAGAAGACCCGTTGGGCCACGTTGCAACTGTATCCCGGTTTGTGACGCAAGCCAACCCTGAGGGGCTAGCGGACACGGAGGGGACAGCCGACTCAATGGGGCTAATGGACACGGATTGGGATGCCGGCCCTGGGAGGCTGGCGGACATGAGCGGGGAAGCCGACCCAAAGAGGCTGGCAGGCACAGACGGGGCAGTCGTCCCTGGGGGACCTGTGGGCATAGACATTGGGATGCACGGACGCGGCTGGACGTAGGACGGACCCACCACTCCCCCTTATGAAGGGAGGAACATCGATACGCCGGAGCGAACGAGGTCACGGGGAAAGAGGTGCTCAAAGAAGAGGACGTCCCGATACTCGACTATGCAGTGCCAGGGAGGATCTAAGAAGCGCCATGCCATCAACTGACTCGAGATGTCGAGGAAGGTACAAGGGTTGTCCGCGAGGTTTGAGCTTGCTGTCCTTGTGTGGGGCAGGCAACCACACGATGGCCACACAACCCCAGACACGAGCCGGGTGAATGTCGGCGCGATCCCCGCACCAGTGCTGGTATGGTGTGGACTGGCGGGAAAGGGGTCCGTGAGGAATCCGGTTCTAGACCTACGTCATGTAGGTCATGGCTTCAAAGAAGCAGCCATCGGAGAGACCAGACTCAACCCGCATGGTGCGGACGGCGTCGCCCATGGTGTGGTTCCATTGCTTAAAGACACCGTTCAGGGCTGGCGTGTACGGCGCCGATGTCTCGTGATGAATGCCTTGAGAAGCGAAAAAGAGTGTGGTCTCCCCCATAAAGTTGCCACCGCGATCAGAGCGGAAGCAGTGGAGAGGGCGACCTCATTGGCGCTTAGCACGGACCAGCTATTCTTGAATGGTGGGGACGACATCACTATTATGTCGGAGACCGAAGACCCAGCGGTAGCGGGAGTAGTCGTCGGTGAGGTTCAGGACATAGCGTCCGTGATCCTTGATAGACACTGTCAGAACGGGACCCATGACGTCAGAATGGACCAAGTCCAAGGGTCCGGACGCACGAGAGGCGGAGAGGGGATAGGTAGACCTGTGCATCTTCCCCTGAGCACATTTAATGCACTCAGTGGGACACGGCAGAGGGAACGAGTCTGGATCAAGAAACTTGGCTAGCTACGTACGATGCATGCTGTCGATAGCAGCAGAGTTGACGTGGCAAAGGGGGCAGTGCAGGAGATGTGTGTGCTGTGGAGAGAGCAAACTGGTGACATACACAAAGCCAGTCTTTATAGGCAGCGAGGAGATGGAGGAAGGTGCGGACATGCAAGGCACGTGCCACACGACGGTTGCATGTAGGACGATACGACCAGACGGACCCAACAGAGCCGTTGATGCTACTACTGCAACTACTGTTGCGACAGCTGTGTCGACGGCTGTTGTGCCGCTAGTTGTTGTGTCAGCATTTCGAGCTGTTGGCGCAAGGCAACGAGCGAATCTCTCAAGCCATCATGATTGTCGACAGAGCCTGCGGGGTGTTGGTGCTGCTCATGCAGCTCCTGCAACTGTTGCTACTTTTGCTGTTGTTGTTGTTGCGACTGCTGTTGCTGATACTTTTGTAGCAGCGGCAGCTGATGCTGTTGTTGCTACTGTTGCTCCTGTGGCGGGTTGCTGTACCAATTGTTCCTGTTGCTGCTACTGTGGTTGTTGCATCGGCGGCAGCTGCTGTTGCTATTATTGTTGCTGCAACGGTTGTAGGTGCTACAAGAAGGCGGGTCAGCAAAGGAGGAACCCTCCCTATTGTTGGTCATACTGCCTCTCTTAAGGTTTTTTTTCTTTTTGTGTGTTGCTGGTGTCAGTAGTGATGTCAGCAATGACATCAGCCTAGGATGGCTGACGTCACCAGCTATTGCGACGTTATCTGTATGGTTGTTGTTGATGTTCTATTTTGTGTTGTCGTTGTTGACATCAGCAGTGATGTCAGTAATCATGTCAGTCAAGGAAGGCTGACATCAGTAGCGGCTGTTGCTGCAACCGCTGTTCTGTCAGCTACATAGTTGCTACAACTGCCGCTTTCGGTGTTGCTACTGCTGCTATTGTTGTTCTATTGTTGTAGCTGTTGTAGCTGTTGCTCTTGCTGTGGTTGTTGGTGTAGTAACACGTGCTGCTGCTGTTGCTTCTATTGTTGTTGTTGTTGTTGCAACTGCTCTTGCTATGTCTGCTGCTGCTACGATCGCTATTGTAGCAGCTGCTTCTGCTGCTACTGCTACTGCTCATCTATTGCATGCTACTATAGCTGCCATAGCTGCTACAACGCCAAAGGTGGCTGCTGCACCTGGTGTAGGACCAGTTGCAGGGTGCGGATTTTTTTAAGTGCACAAGGCACAGTGTCAGAATGCTTCAACAAAGCATATGCAAAGAGAGATGACAAATGACAGGTCCAAGGCATAAATACCTGCCGCGGCGCACGGCGGGTGTCGCACGCGGCAGTCCAAGAGCTGTCCTAAAACCGGCCCAAAACCACTGTTTTGGCCGTAACTCTGCGTACACATGTCAGAATCCTACGCCGTCTGAACCTAGACGTGCAGAATCAAAAGACGGACGCAGCGACTGGTCACATGCATGCATCCATCGACTGACAGCGAGCATACAATGCAAAAACATGCAAATATGCCTCATGGCCAGTCCGCCAAAAGGCACCTGCAAGACGTAGAAGGCACAGCAAAGAGTCCCGGTGACATCTGGGGCTCTGGAACAGTGGTCGGTCAGCTCCAAGCGGGTGGTCCGTCGCCTGTCGTCGCGCCGGTGTCACCAGGGCCGCCTGCCTCAGGGATCTGCACGAGTATGGACACGGCCGAGTGGTCACAGTAAACTGTACAGGAACGGCACAAAGCACAACACTCCCCCATGACCCGATGGTACGCATGTCCATACGCGTGCAGCACTGGTACAACCACATAGTGAGTGACACAGACAGATGAGACGCAAACGTACATCCCACACTCAACCACTGTCACGCATGGGGCGAAACCAAACAGAACGAATGGCCACCATGAACTTTCCGTGGGCAAGTGCCTTCGTCAAGAAATCAACACGATGCAAGTCAGTTCCAACCCACATGATGGAGATCACGCGTTGCTCCACCAGATCACGAACGAATTGATGCTCAACCGCAATGTGCTTTGTACGAGCATGAAAAAAACCAGAGTTCTCCGCAATGGCGAGAGCACTCTCGTTGTCGCAACGCAGCACAATGGCGGGTACTGACTGCCCAAGCTCAAGAAACAAGCGTTGCAGCCAAACTGCCTCAGCAGCCCCTGCCCCCAAAGCCACATACTCTGCCTCTGACGAGCTACGTGCGATGCAGCTCTGCTTCCCGCTTCGCCAAGACAAAGCGGTACCACCGAGCAGAAATACATAGCCAGTGCTACTGCGCCCGTCAGGGCTCCAAGCCCAGTCGCTGTCAGTGTAGTCGTCAAGGACCACCGAACACTGCCGACAAAAGCAGAATCCGAGATACTGTGTGGAGACCACATACCGTACCACTCGCACAGCCGCGTGAAGAGCTCTCGCACGTGGAGCCTGCGAGAAATGAGCGAGGAGGTTGACGGCAAACGTGATGTCGGGACGCGTGGTAGTGGCCAGGTACATCAGAGATCCGATAAGACGGAGGTACAAGGTCACGTCCACTGTCTCCCCCAGCTGTGTAGGGTCATCCACCTTCACGGCATCCTGCCCATCAGGTGTGAGGGGTGTGGAAGCAGTGGGCACTGCACCAAGGAGATCGCCAAAGCGCTCCCCCACGACTCGTGCGTATCGGGTCTGATGCAACAACAGTGTCCGATGTCTGCGATCTCGCACGATCTCCATACCAAGAAACACCGATGCAGGACCGAGGTCCTTCATCCTATAGGCGGTCTGCAGGACAGCCTTGGCCTCCTTCATGGCCTCCAGGGACGGAGACGCGATCAGAAGGTCATCAACATAGACCAGGATGGCGGTGAACCGCTCAGGTGTCGGTAGGATGAAGAGTGAGGGGTCTGCCTCGCTGTGTACGTATCCTGCGCGAGTCAAGTTGCCTGTGATCTCCCGGTTCCAATACCGTGGAGACTGCTTTAGGCCGTACAAGGACTTGCGTAAGCGCCAGACCTTGTCACCGTCCTCAAAGCCTGGTGGCTGAGCCACGTAGATCTCCTCATCCAAAGAGCCATGGAGGAACGCGTTGTTCACATCCATCTGGTGTAGTTCCCAGTCATGCTGAGCCATTACGCCAAACAGGGCTCGAGCTGAGGTCATGCGGCCGACAGGGGCAAAGGTGTTAGTGTAATCAACTCCCTCAATCTGAGAGAACCCCTTGACGACCAAGCGGGCCTTGTAGCGTTCCAGTGAGCCATCCGGCGTCACTTTCTTGCGAAAGACCCACTTGACCTGAATCGCCTTCCTCCCAGGGGGAAGGTCGACCAGCTCGTAGACTCTGTGCTGTCGGATAGCGCGAAGCTCATCCTCGCAAGCAGCTCGCTAGGCATCACCATCGTGCGATGCGAAAGCCTCCCTCAATGTGCCCGGGTCGGGCGCCATAGTGGGGGAACTCTGCATGGCAAGTGCACACGCGTCAGTGTCAGGCCTGACGGCCACAATATCAGCTGCTGCGTCACAAGCGATATGGAACTCGCGAGTGACCAGGTCGTGCCCTATGGGGCACGCTGTTGTACCTCTGAAAGCTCAGTGCGGACACTCAGGCCTAAGGCCTTCGTGCCTGGATCACAGCTCGCGATGCTGCGAGAGGAACGCCTGGGTCCGGGACCCGACGCTCGCTGAGCTCCGGAATCCAGTGGTCGAAGGCGACCACCGGGCTCACGGGAGTAACCGGAGGTCGAGGGGCGCACCTCAGGCTCAGGAGCAGATACGACCACAGGGACAGGTACGACCATAGCTGGTGAGGGCTGAGACGAGGCAGCCGGAGATGCCGTGTGAGGAGAAGTGTGTGTGCGGGACACTGAGCTGGGGGTGCTTGCGGGCAAGGCTGGCCCGGACACTGAGAGATCTCTGGGGGGGCTGGGCTGAGTCAGACGCCGGAGCAGGGGTGCCAGTGGACACAGGTGGTGCGGGAGAAGGCGTGCGAGCAACGGTACCTGTGGGGTGTGAAACAGGCTGAACAGGCGAGATCTCTGGACCAACGGCAATGATAGCCGGATCATCAAGTGTTGGAGACCGAGAGGGGACTCGAGCGGACACATCAGCATCATGAGACATGGTCGCTGGCGGAGAAGTCTCCCCCATCCGCCGAGGACCCTCAGAGGAAGGGACATGAGCTGCAGAAAGGGTTGTGATCGAAGTCGGATCACAGTATGTGAGAGACTCAAAAAACAGCGCGTCACGGGACTCAATGACACGACGGCGAGTGGGGTCCCAAAAGCGCCAGGCCTTCGACCGCGGGGAGATGCCGATGAAGGCACACAAGCAACCCCGAGGGGAGACCTTGGATCCCTGCTGGTCCTCGGTGTACCACACGGAGGCCAGGGAACCCCAGACGCGTGCAAGACGAAGATCAGCACGGTGGCCAAACCAGAGCTCGTACGGTGTAACATGATCCGGAAGCGGACCATGCGGGAGGTGGTTCCAGACCCACCTCATGTAGGCGAAGCCCTCAAAGGCGAATGACTCCGGGAGACCGCACTCAGACTGCATGGCGTAGACCGCATCCTCCATGGTGCGGTTCCAGCGCTCAGAGACACCGTTCTGCTGTGGAGTAGCAAGAGCGGAGACCTGGTGAAATATGCCGTTCTCAACAAAGAAGGAGTCCATCTCTCCGAGGAACTTGCCGCCGCGATCCGAGTGAAAGGTATGTAGCGTATGGCGAGACTGACGCTCAGCCATCACGAGCCAGAGCCAAACCGCAAGGGCGGCGTCGCTCTTCTGACGCAGACTGTAGACCCACCGCATCCGGGTGAAGTCATCAGTCAGCATCACAACATACCGGCCCCTCTCGGACAGGGACTCGACCGAGAGAGGACCAAGCAGGTCCGAGTGGACCAACTCAAGTGGCCTCAGCGCTCGTGAACGCGAATCAGGATAAGTGCACCGGTGCATCTTTCCCTGAGCGCAAAAAAGGCAGTCGGTCTTGGGTGGCTTCTCGAAAGAAGCCACGTCACGGCCAAGAGCGGGCTGTGTCCGTATGAGTTTCGACACAGTGTCGGAGCCCACATGACACAGACGTCGTTGAAGCAACCTCTGGTGTTCTGGGGATAGAACACCAGTGACAAAAACACGACCAGAGGAAGGGGGAGAGCAAAAAGGAGGATGGCCGAGCAATGCGGTACAAATCATCTACGACTGAAGCTCGCAGGACAATGCTACGGGTGTTAAGAGCGGTCACCGTCGCTGAGTCAGCGGTGTGCTCAACGGAGAGACCCATCAGAGTGCAGGCACGCACAGGCAACAGACTAAGCTCAAGATGAGGCACAAACAGCACGTCATAGAGATACAGGGGGCCAGACGGACCATCAAAGCATACAACCCCAACACCATGGGCCGGTAAGGACTGACCAGAGCCTGTACGGACAGAACGGACAGTCGTGACAGGACCAAGTACCACAAAGTCACTACGACGACACGTCATGTGGTGGGTGGCACCGGAATCCATGATCCAAGTGCCACCGGAGTCACAACTGGTGGACGTCACTGTACAACGAGCAATGGAACACTCGGCATCAGAGGGACGCTGAGCCGTCAGTGGGAAGGAACGACGTACATCACGAAGGTGGGACTCATGAATCCAGTCAATGCAGTCAGGCCCATCATCATCACATGCGGATTGTGCGCCCCCACACGCGTCATCACGAGTCACGATGACGGAAGAACAAGCAGTCTGGACCCACTCGACGATGACAACACACTCGCACCTCCCTGAAAGCAAAGCGCCAGAAGATGAAGAAGCTCGACGATGGTGCGGTCACGTGGGTCTGGAGCACTGCTGCTCGCTGGTGGGGACGCAGGAACAGCTGCAGTCGTGGTCGCCGCGCATCCAGAGGAGTGTGCGGGCGATGTGCCGGACGCGGTGCGGGCAGCATGAGCAGCGTGAAGTCTGCGAGTGATGCGCTCCCAGTCAAGCGGATGCTGGCACTCGGTGCAGCGATGGGCACCTCCACAGTTGTAGCAGTGCATGAAATGGCCACTGCTACCACTGGATGACGGCTGCTGCTGACCCGATCCGCGCTTCCTATTCTTCTTCTTCCCTTGAGCAGCTGCTGCAACGCCCTGCGTCTGCGTGGGTGTAGACGGGGTCGAAGAGGAGGAGGAAGATGAGGTCGTGATGGAGGTAGATGAGGGTGACTGCAGGAGGGAAGATGGTGGTGAGGCGAGGACTGCTGTAGCGAGGGAAGTCTACTGATGTGCTATTGCTGCCTCGCGGGNGTTGTAGCAGTGCATGAAATGGCCACTGCTACCACTGGATGACGGCTGCTGCTGACCCGATCCGCGCTTCCTATTCTTCTTCTTCCCTTGAGCAGCTGCTGCAACGCCCTGCGTCTGCGTGGGTGTAGACGGGGTCGAAGAGGAGGAGGAAGATGAGGTCGTGATGGAGGTAGATGAGGGTGACTGCAGGAGGGAAGATGGTGGTGAGGCGAGGACTGCTGTAGCGAGGGAAGTCTACTGATGTGCTATTGCTGCCTCGCGGGCCGACGTCACCTGGAGGAAAAGCTGATGGACCCAAGGGAGTAGCTGCAGGGTGGCTGACAAAGGCTCGAGAGGAGCGTCGCTGTACCGTGTGAAGATGTCGGTGTACTCCAGGCAAACTCCGAGCATGATCGTCCGAAGTGCCCACAGCTGTGTGCCCCCTGAGGTTTCCAGACGCGTGCAAATACGCATGGCGCGTCGCCAGTAATCCACCGCAGGCTCTGCTGGTCCCTGATGGAGCGAGTGGAAAGCACGAATGTGTGACACACGCGTAGCGTGCGTCTCTGCGGCCAGTAGGGACAACGCCAGATCCCAGCATCCACGAGGATCAGCTCCGGTGCCTGTGCCAGCCTCGCCAAGGAAGGGGCGGAAGTCGACGACAGTCTTGCGTGGCATGGCGTAGAGAAGTCCTCGCATGGCCCGGGCTGCTGTCAGCACGTGTGCTAGATCTGTAGACTGGTATGGGCTGTGGTAGTAAGGTCGCACTCCCTCGGAAGTGGCCCACACCTGAAACAGGATCTCCCAGCAATCAAATCCATCCTCGCTGATGTACCGTGGAGGTGGTGCCTCAAAGTCCTTTGGTTGCCGCTTCGTGGGGAGAGCAACCGCAGGCTGAGGAGGGCGAGAGACGGGGAAAACTCCTGGAAGGGGGTGATCACCGGGGAAGTCAGGTGACGGTCGAATCGGGGACAAGGGTGGAGGTCGGATACCCGTCTGTAACTGACGGAGGCGCTCCTGTAGAAGACGAATCTCCCGCTCTTGGGAGTCATCCTCGAAGCCTGGCATGAATGGCTCGTCATCAAGGAGGTCCGTAGGTGGTGGAGAAACCACACCAGGAGGTGAAGCAAGCGGAGCACCTGTCACGGGCACCTGGGCCGAGTGCTGGGTGGAGGCCGCAACGCCGGCAGCTCCCTCAGAGATCCGCGAAGGAGCCGTGGACTGAGCACGCAGGAGCTCAGTCAGCGTGCGGATCGCGTCAGTTTGCTCTCGCTGCAGACGATGCATCTCCTCCTGCTGGCTGCGCAGGTCCGCAATGGCCTGCGAGCGAGGACTCAATACCTCTGAAGAGGAGGAGGAGGGATCACCTGGTCCCTTGTCCTTGTCGTCGGGCGAACTCATGTCGCCGCTCACTATGGGACGACAGGTCAAGTTTGCCGGATTTCAAAACCGTCTGCGTTTCTCGAGGATATGAAATGCTGGCAACTTTTGACTTTCCGGGTGAAAATTTGGCTAAGTGTAATGCTGACTTCAGCAAGTGGTTGCTGACGTCAGCACGACCTGATGATGTCAACAATCAACAATGCTGACGTCAGCTCGTCCCCTTTTTTTTGTGTTTTGTTGTCAGGGTTCTGCCGCGTGTGGAGCCGCCTCGCGGTGGCGCGCGGCAGCTCCGCGGAAGCTGCGCAGCAGCTTCCGCCCAGCTGCTGCTGCAGCTGTGCTGTTAGCTGCAGCAGCAGCTGCGTAGCTGAGTGTGAAGCGGTGGCAGCAGCGGCTGCACTGCTGCTGCTGCTGCTGCGCGCGGCGGCTGCTGCTGCGCGCTGCAGCTGCTGCTGGCTGCCGCCGCCGCGCGCTGCTGCTGGCTGCCATCGCCACGCGCTGCTGCTGCTGCCACTGCTGCGCTGCTGCTGCCGCCGCGACTGCCGCTGCTGCTGCTGTGCCGCTGCCGCTGCTGCGCTGCTGCTGCCGACGCTGCTGCTGCGCTGCTGCTGCCGCCGCGACTGCCGCTGCTGCTGCTGTGCCGCTGCCGCTGCTGCGCTGCTGCTGCCGACGCTGCTGCTGCGCTGCTGCTGCCGCCGCTGCTGCCTCGCTGCTGCTGCGTCCGCTGCTGCTGCGCTACTGCCGCCACCGCCTCTGCTGCTGCTGCTCTACTGCTGCAGCTGTGGGAGGACGGCTGCACGCACCGCAGCCGCCACACACCTCTGCGTGGCGGTAGACGCCGCTGCTGCTGCCTCTGCAGCTGCGGTCTCACGTGGTGGGTGGAGTACGTTGACGGCGACCGGCTGTCTCCAACGGATCCCAGAAAACTCTGCTGCAGCGGTGACTCTCACTGCTGCTGCTCTGCTGCGTCTCTGCTGCGCAGCTCAATGAGAACTATCTCACTGCTCTGATACCAAGAGAAAGTGCGTAGAAGCTTCCTAACAACACAGCCGCTGACCGGGCGTCAGTGCCTGGTCAGACGGTGACGACAGTCACAGGTCGTACACACGACGGCAAGGGTTTGGCCAGGAGACACAAGACACAGTGTCAGAATGCTTCAATATAGCATATGCAGAGAGAGATGACAAATGACAGGTCCAAGGCATAAATACCTGCCGCGGCGCACGGCGGGTGTCGCACGCGGCAGTCCAAGAGCTGTCCTAAAACCGGCCCAAAACCACTGTTTTGGCCGTAACTCTGCGCACACATGTCAGAATCCTACGCCGTCTGAACCTAGACGTGCATAATCAAAAGACGAACGCAGCGACTGGTCAAATGCATGCATCCATCGACTGACAGTGAGCATACAATGCAAAAACATGCAAATAGGCCTCATGGCCAGTCCGCCGAAAGGCGCCTGCAATACGTAGAAGACACAGCAAAGAGTTCCGGTGACATCTGGGGCTCTGGAACAGTAGTCGGTCAGCTCCAAGCGGGTGGTCCGCCGCCTGTCGTCGCGCCGGTGTCACCAGGGCCGCGTGCCTCAGGGATCTGCACAAGTATGGACACGGCCAAGTGGTCACAGTAAACTGTACAGGAACGGCACAAAGCACAACATGGGCTTCAGCGTGTGTCGACTCCACCAGACGACACTCCAGCAGCGTCGCGTCTTACCGTCAATCATCTGCACGTCGATGTACACAAGCCAGGAGGACACAAGAGAGTTCAATGAGAGATGTGTAAAACCAACACATTGTGTCATCCATGCTTGAGGCCTTCTCGATCATACTAAAGCTGAAGGGCTTCGCATTGTTCAAACTATGAACCCCTTGTTTTTCCATTCAGTTCACCTGTGGTTGCAGTCAAGAGGCATTTGTGTGTCAACTACTTCAATACAAGACACCAAGATGATGATGCATGGAGGCACATGGTGCTTGTAGGTACGGAAGTGTCAGCATAAGAACCACCTAATGTGTTGCTCTTCTTGCATCTACAATTGTTCCACGATCATAGTTTCTTTATGTGGCTAGATTGAGTCCAAGGTGTGTTCAGCTGCACAACTCTTGCAGTCGTGCTCGGTGGTGGATGGAGCGTGGAGGTGTGGCTTGTTTCATGTCTGCGACATCCTTAGTTTTGCCCATAGTCCCACTCCACCTCTCTTTATGACCCATGTTTCGAGTGTTTGGTTACATGTACCTTCTTCCTCTCAGTTTACTTCACTCCACACTAGTCTCCAACCTTTTCCAAATGGTCCGATGTGAAGATCCTTCCAGCCCACAATTTGATTTGCCGGAGACGAGGTAACCTAAGCCGAATGCTATGTAAGTGGCTCGCACTTGCCTTGCCACCATGCAGATCTACCCATTGCATTGTTAGAAAGATTGCATTAGGGAAAAGTCCAGACACTATGACTCTCACATCTTCATTCACTCGGTCACATGCATCCACATCCCATGCTTACTGCACCTCATCAACTGGATTTCGTTCGGATCATCTCCAACCATGTGTGCGATTCACAAATGCCTGTGTATGCTCAATCCTTTCCCACCCACAAGTTCCCATGTCAGCCTGCTCTTAAGCCTGGCTAGATCATTCTGTTGTCTGCATTGACAGCACCATGGAGCATTGACAAAATGATGTCTCACATAGCACATCAGACAAGTCCAATGCCATATGGAGCACCGACTTAGCTCAAACACTCAAAATGAAGCACTCCCAGACCAGTGCAGTACGATAGATCAGCAGACACAAAGTTTGTACACCAACATTCCAATCATGCAGCAGCCACCCTGTGCTTCATGACCCTTTTGCCGATGGGGCCGGCTGGGTTGGGGCCCCTGAAAACAGAGACGACCTGGTCATCCACACACCAATGAAATGGTGGAGACAAGACATTCCGCTCCCTGCAAAATGCACAGAACTTGCACCACTTGGGAACACACCGGCTTCCGCTGGTGTCTTGCAGCAGATTCCTCAACTCTGCGCCAACAAGGTTGGGGCCGAACAGGGAGAACATTCCGTGCCCGGTCTCTTGATGCATTTCTTGCATTTGCACCTTGCCTTGCGGATTGCTTGTTGGAACGTGCTCAGATGGCACAGCCCTGCGAGGAGGGACAACTTGAAGAGCTGCCGCATCAAGAACACTCGTTGGTGAAATGAGGCCCTTGCTTCTGGGTACATCTGATGAGGCCGCCGACACGGGACCCAAAGAATGCCCCTGTTCAACTGGATGAACCTGAGCAACATGGCCAGAAGTGGGGTCCAAGGGTGT
>SZWC01002705.1:159962-187933 GCA_023375785.1 Penium margaritaceum
CTGCTGCTGCTGTTGCTGCTGCTGCTGCTGCTGCTGCTGCTGCTGCTGCTGCTGCTGCTGCTGCTGCTGCTGCTGCTGCTGCTGCTGCTGCTGCTGCTGCTGCTGCTGCTGCTGCTGCTGCTGCTGGTAGTCCTGCCGTTTGCCCTGGACAGCTTCAAGGAAGAGTAACACCGTCTGGGTGCGAAACCCGTACCCGCCACGTGGCCTCCCGCATTCCGCCAACGTCGCCAGGCGTCAGGTCGTCGCCGCACTTCGTCAACGTTTGCACTCGCGACAGTCGTCAACTGTCGGACAGCTGTCCGTTCAACTCCCGTCAACGACCGTCAAGTCGCCAAAAGTCTGTCGTGTTTCGAAGCAAAGTGCAACCTCATCGGCCATGAACCAGGATCAAATTCCATCTTGGGTTATGGAGTGAAGTTCAGCCCCAAACCAAAAGAAATGGGGGGACTGACTATACACCCGTAGTTTCGCATAACAAGCCCCATCCGCCCCTCGGTAGGAACGCTAAGCCCCATCCGACCCAGTGTTGGAACAATAAGCCTTATCCACCCTTTTGACATGGACGCGACTGTTAAAAAATTAACAATGTACCCCTCTCGTTTGTCAAAGATCGCATGTCGACGTCACATGGATGTGCCATCAACATGTTGATGTCACCTTTTTGACCCGGTCATCAGAAACTCCTTAACATAAGGGTTTTTAACTTTTTGTAAATGGTTTCCAGGAATTTTGAATGGGGGTTCCAAGACTCCCCATGTGTTAAAAGGGAACGTGCTCGGCCCAGCAGATGTCCGCGCAAAAACAAACTTTAAAACCCCAGATGTAATTTGGGGGTGGGTATATTCATATTTTCAATATCAAATGAGGGTATAAAGTTGGAAAATTTTAAAAATAAAATCAAAGAAAAAGGGATTTTCGATTCCCCACTGATAGAGCGGGGAATCCCACGGACGCCCGTCGGCCGGAATCCCAAGCAGTCCCCCCCCCCCCCAACTCCCCCTCGCCTCTCGGCAGCCCACCGGCCACCAGTTCCATCGCGACCCTCAATCGTGAGGGCCTCGATCGACGGGCGAGTGGGTGGACAGGTGGGCTATGAAAAAGGGGGGGGGGGGGGGGAGTTGGGGGGGGTGCGGCGGTTGACGAAGTGTCGACCGACGGATGTCGGCCGGCAATCTCCCCCTCTTCCTCCCCCCCCCCCCCCCCCCCGCTCCCCCAATGCAATCGCGGCCCTCCATGGCTATGTCCACGATGGAGGGCCACATTCTAGCACGGCATGACCGATTTCTCCATGCTTAAGCAGCGACATGCATCGCTGTTTGAGCATGTTGAAATAGGGGGCGGATAGGGCTTAGGGTGTGTTCGGATGGCATCGCAGGGGTGCGCAATCGCGGGAATCTATGCGTTTTGACCGCATCTGGCACCATTTGCCGCCCAGTTTCGTCACTCACCGCGATCGTCGACGATGGGCAGTAAACCCTAGACGTCGCGGACTTCGTAGTTCCCGCATGTGTCCCCATTCATCTACGTGAAACGGAAAAATCCTCACGCATTCCCATGGCTGCACGCGATCACGCACCCATGCGATGCCATCCGAACATGCCCTTATGGTTGGCGGACAGGGGCTTACTCATTCCGATGATGGGGTATATGGGGCTTATTGTTCCAGCTGAGGGGCGAATGAGGCTTATTGTTTCGACGGAGAGGTGTACCCAAATCATCACAATTATTCGGAAGTGTTTTTGAGAAGGTGTTTTTTGCTTTTAATTTTCGATCAACCGGGACGGAGTTTTGTTCCGCTACAGAAGTGCCTTCAGCCAGTTCACAGCCACTTAAATTTGAAATGACCCGGCCGTTTCATGCCCTCTCGCGTGAAAATCGCGACAACGTTCGTGCGTCCAAGGGTGTGTTTGGCGCGACACGACTTACAAAACTGTCCTCTAACCTACTCGACCTCTACATCGGTCGCGTGTCTGGTAATCTGCTCGACCTCGGTCGATCGTCCGAACGGTGTCCAGCGGACGATCGGCCGAGTTCGAGTTGTTTGCGAGATACGCCGAAGAAGTCGAGGTCATGTAGGTCGTGGAGGACAGGGACCGTAAATCGTACCACGCCAACCAGACCCCAAATTTGCTTGCTCGAACTCGACCACGGCGGACCTCGCGTGGACTTTATCGACGTCCACGCGACGTCCGCGCCTGCCCTCACGAGGGCATTGCCCTTCAAATTTCGCGGCCGGGGAGAGTCGAAGCGACCCTCAAAGGGGTTTTCCGACGGATTAATTCGAAGCCCAGGGAGGACTAATTTACAACCGTTACAAAAGTACCCAGGAGGAGTAAATGACCGTCTTTGGAAATGGTCATAATAGATTTCCTTCCGAATAATTTCGGTAGTACGTTATGAGGGTTATGGTGACAAAAAAGGTTGGAATCCGCATTTTCACCAAAAGGAATACGTACAGCCCAATCCCTCACGTACACAAGTTCCTAAACTCCTCTAGTGGGTAATTAGATCCGTCCATTCATCACATGAGCTGATGAACTTTAGCCACCTATCCTACCTCTTGCTTTTACACTCCCGACGTTTCTGACATACACCACCACCTTCCAAAAAGATCGCCATACGTGTTACGTACCAGAGGCACACGAGTCCCTAATCTTCTTGAGTTGATATTTCTATTATAAAACAACTACCCATTGCGTCGCAAAGACCACGATATTCACTCCGACGGTCAAGGGCAAACTGGCCAACTGCACCGCCCTTAGTGGATATTCCCGAACATTCCGATAGCTTCGACGACTCTCGCGAATCTACGAACAAAATATTCACAACATTTTGGTCAACGTATCAACGCATCACGACATATCTGGATTTACAAAGATGCATATCGCATATTCACGGTCGATTCTCGAAGACCCCCAACTTCTCGAATCCAACCACTCACGACGCGACTGCGCATGCGTCGCTCGACAATCGACCCAACGACCCCGACTATGCCTCGTTGGTAACTCGACACATGTATGTTTGATCATTTCTTCAACACTTGCCATGGAAGTACACTTATCGCTCATTTCAATTTGCTCAAATGTCCAAAATTCTAAATCAGGTTTTGCATCGCAACTTCTACATGTTCACCATCTACCATCCGTTTCGCATAACACTTGGTATGAGAGCGCAGCGATGCTGGCGAGCCGTCTGACTACTTTACTCATCGGGAGGACTACCTCGCACAAGTTGTCAGCGCATCTCACACGTCAAGATGTCGCACACTTTGCGATTAAGATGTTGGGCGAGTAAGCGAAACTGACGACTAGCAACGAGTCTTCGGTGACGACTTCGCTGATGGAGGAGCAGGATGTGCCGATGCACGTGAATCCAGAAGCGACAATGAATGCCGGCGTGACAGGCTTTGCTGCAACTGAAACAACCCCTAGGGCTTCGGTGACCAATCCAGTCCCGGCCCGGACAGCAATAAACTAGCCGCCCCTACCAAAAGCCTCGATGACGACAACATGGACGACAGGCGCGGATCAACGAGGAAGTGGTGAACAGAATCTTCGCACTCGAGGGAATGAACAACCACCTGGTCCAACAACTCAACGCCGTGGTGTAGGTTCTTCGCAATGCAAGCCATTCGAAGCGGTGCTCGTCGAGAGAAATTTCCAACCCTCTCGCGAACCCAAAATTCGTCCGGCTAGACCAAGACCGTTCCATCCGGCACTGTAAAAAGGACCAACGGTTCGGATGTTGCTGACGAGTTTGGATGTGTACTTCACACCGCTGATGGGGTCAAGGACGATGAAAAGAAAATTAACCTCACGGCCGCGCTTTTGCGTGGCACAACGTTAAGTTGGTGGTCCGCTCTAAAGATAATCCAACGGCAGTAGGAGGCAGGTGGAGCATCATCAATGGCCCATAGCACCCATCTCACATCACCAAACGTAGTCGTTCTACCCTTGGAGTAGATCAAGCCACAGTGGCAAGACGCGTTGACGCCACCAACGGACTGGAATAATTTTTTGTGCCCGATGCTTGCACGCTTTGGATGACTGAACAAGAAGTTTGACGCACGGTACAAGGTCTAGCATGTATGCCATTAGTCCAGAGTGGTAAAGTAAACACGGAGATTTTGCAAACTCTGTTTTCACTACAACGGCCTCAAGCGAGGTACATGTTGAGCAATCGCTATTTCCGGCATCAAAAAGCACTTGCCGCGGATGATTATAGCAATAGAAAGGATTGATAGCGCCATCTACGACGCTCGGATCTAGGAATCCTACGGCTAGCAACCTCCTAACCACAACTACCGTAGTGTTTTTTACGTTTGACTAAAACAAGTAAATAAGGTTTTGCTTTGTCCATTCAAGAACCTCAATGATTAATACTGTCTTGGACGAAGCACTCTCAAAACTACGAAAAATCTATTTCTCTACACACCATTTCATGTTCCGCATGGAGTCTCCCCTAGAGTGCGAGCGGAACGTGAAATTTCCACGTTGCGCTCGTAATCCCTCGTGGACTCCATGTGGGCGTGCAAACCACACAGGATTGCGAGCGAGATCTACCTACAAAGCAAGCCGTGACGTAGGAATTCACCCTTGACATTTGAAAGTTGAAGATTCGACAAGCGAAGTCGTAGGGAGAGACCAAGGACGTGAACAATAAGTTTGACCAAAGTAAGACACGCAAAATATACCAGGGACCTTTGGAGGACCAAATCCAAAATTTCAGGGCTAAAACTCACAGTCGAGTTTAAGAGTCACTTAATTCAGTTCTAAAGAATAGGCGAATACAAAGACACTACAATATCGTGGAAATGGAAAAAACCAGTCAACGAACTCCTTGACTCCGATGGAAGTGGATGCCGTTGACTAGAAAAACACGCAAACCTGCTACAACTACAGAAAAGTCAGGCACACCGCTCTCAATGATCGGAGCAAGTAGCAGGCCAGAAAGGATGGGAAGTCCGGAAGAAGGCATCGGGAAACGATAGAGGGCAGGAGTAAAAGCCACAACTCTATGACGGCTAAGATGAATGTTTTGAAATTTGTGCCCTATGACGATCGTGCCCGTTTTGCCGTGATGCTTCTGAGCCAAAATGCCCAAGGCAGCCAGTCACTTGCTCTCTTTGGACGACTATTCATGGCGCCTAAGTTTTGGGTTTAGAAGTTAGTCACAAAACAGCTCACCACTGTTAAAATGGCATCAGATTCATATGCCTTCCCCTGCCCGTCCGATCAACTTTGCAAATGACTTCGTCCGTTGATCGTCATCCTTCATAGAGAAAAAGAAAGAGCGAGAGAGGAAAATCGACCGATCATTGAGCTCGCTTGGGGTGTCGTGCCACAAAACCCCCCCAGGTACCTGAGATCTGAATGTGCGCTCGACAGCCCGACAGGCTAAGCCCGGCAGAGCCCACACGACAACACGAGCCCCACAGCACGAGCTTGGCAAAATGAGCCCGACAGGCAGGGAAAGGAAATGCAGACTTTGGGTGACGTGACAAGGAGAGGGACGAGCCCCCCTCGACAATTGTGCCAATAGCGTGGAGGGCGAGAAGAGGGGCAAGCCCCTCCTCTACCCCTCATCCTTCTTGCCGAAGCCGCCGAGGGGGAGGAGATTGGCGAGTCCCCCATCTCCCTCATCTGTGGTGCCGACTGCACGGAGGGGGAGGAGTGAGGGGGTGGACGCCCTCCCCTCCCCTCTTTGGGTATTGACGGCGTCGACGAGGAAGGAGAGAGGGGGGAAGGGACTCCTTCTCTCAGCCCCTTCCCTCGTTCGGTACTGACGGTGCAAATGGGGAAGAATCGATGGGGGCAAGGGACTCTCCATCTCTCCTCCCCCCTCTTAGTGCCAACGGGGGAGGAGAGAGGGGCGGAGCTCCCTCTCAACCCCTCCTTGGACGCCGATGGTGCAGATGAAGGGGAAATAGGGGGAGGCCCTCTTTCCCCCCTCTTGTGGCCCTGATGGCGTCGATGGGGAAAGGAGGGACAAACCCTCGCCTCCTTGATAACGCCAAAACAGGAGAGGGGCGAACTCCCACCCCCCCCTCCCCCCTCCTTGGGAGCTGACTACGCTAACGTGAAGGAGAGGGGAGGCCCTCCCTTCCCCTCCCCTCCCTCTTTTGGAGAGACGGCCCAAGGGAGAGGAGAAGCGGACAACCTCCCCTCTCCCCCCCTCTCATAGAGGCCGATGGCCCGAGGAGAAGAGAGGGGGCGACCTCCCATCTCCCCTCGTTCTCACATGGGCTGGCCGCCCAACGGTGGTGAGGAGGAAGCTTCCCTCCCTCCTTCGACCTCAGTTTAGGGGCAAGGCCCGCATGGGCCCACCAACTAATGAAATGGGACCAGATTAACTCTTACAAAATTCAGAATGGAGGATTTGTTGCAGTTTGATGGGAGACTTGACATAATCGATAGGTCGTCGTATCGAGTACTTTGAGCACATGATTGGTCACCATGTCAACATACCCTCCATTTTTTGACCGGTTGGTTCCACACCAATCCGAGAGGGCATGTTCACCGTTTGGTATCCGTTTTGGATGCCGTTAAATTCAGTTTGAAGCTTAGACCATGTGAAATGTGCGAGCTGCACCAAAGGAGTGCCGATTGGACGTTTATACGGGCATCAACAACGCCATCAACGTAAGTGCCGATTGGACTGCTAGCAGTAGCATACATGATGGTTGCAAAAGAATTGTCGGTGCCAAACACACCAATGAAAAAGTGCAAGCTGCACTTTAATCATGGATGCAAGAAGCATCCATGGTGCTAGTGCCAAACACATTTTTTCTCCAGATGCCAGTAGCATTAGAGGCGAGGACGGTTTTCTCGATGAAGCCCGGAATTGATTGTGTCACTCATTGGTTTGTCACCATGGCGCGGTAAGAGGCTCAAATGGAGCTCTAGAATATTTCTGATTTTATGAAAGACTATTCAAGTCCATCTCCTTGTAAATGTGGAAAAAGGAGAAAATCGATCATTTCCCCAACATACCATGAAGTGTTGTTTTCAAAGGAACAAGTTGTTCCATGCGATGTAACTGTAATTTGGAATGCAAAAAATGGAAGTTTCTTCCCATGAGAAATTGAGCATCGATCGTGCGTGAATTCTTTATCAACCTCATTTTGGGGGGGGGCATGAAAAAAACAACCGAAATAGGTGATCGCTCAAAAGCCACGACATGGCCCCATGCGGATTCTTCACGTGCTAAACAAAATTGTTTACGCGAAACGGTCATAGTGGCATACAACGGATTAGAAAATGACAAAGGTGATGTGAATGGAGTCAAATTCTTGATTGAAATAAATGAAGGCATCGAACGTGCTACGTCCACTCAACCACTCATCTACTTATCGCAACCATGCAAAATGTGCGAGCTACACCAAAGGAGTGCCGATTGGACGGTTACACAAGCATCAGCCACGACATCAACGTAAGTGCCGATTGGACTGCTAGCAGTAGCATACATGATGGCTGCAAAAAAAATGTCGATGTCAAACGCACCAGTGAAAAAGTGCAAGTTGCACTTTAATCATGGATGCAAGAAGCATCCATGGTGCTAGTGCCAAACGCAGTGCTCATGGTCTACAAAGGTATGACCAAAACATTGCGTATCCATTTGGGTGTCGATTGCACCAAAACTTTTGGATAAAACAGTTGTGGATGCATTTTGACGAAGCAAGAACATGAGTGCCAACAGCACTCAAAACACAAATACGATGGTCAAAATTCACGCGTGATGGTCAGTTGACAAGTGCCGGTTGCACTTGGAAAATGACCAATATGGAAGATACAATCGTAGCATTCACGCAAGTGCCGAATGCACAATTCTCATGAGCGTTGAATGTATGACCAACGAGTGTGTCGGCAAAACCGCTTACACGAGTGTCGAATGCACCATTGTTATAAATACCGATTACATGATTGATAGAAGCTACGTGTTGTACATTTTTCGTGGGTGTCGAATGCACCACTCGTACGAGTGTCTAACGCACTGTGGCCTTGAATTCTGGTTGGACTAGCTATAGTGCTGATGGAACAACACATGTTATGATATGTCGATTGCAACGATAACATGGGTACAGATAGCACTTTATTGTCTCGATGGGCAAGAACTAGCCCACTCGTTGCCTCGTCAAGCTAGCTTGCGATGTACCACCAAAGGAAAGCATATGATCTACGCACAAACTAGTTCTATGGGTAAGTGCATCAAATGCGTACTTCAAAGCACTAGAAGCATGCCGTTTGATGTTTGTGAGGCATCTTGACACAGTGGAGGATGATCATACTTTTGAATTCTTCACATAAAGAATCGATGGGCTTGTTTGGAAACAATCATGGACGGCTATGGTGATCAGACATCTGCCCAAACGACATAATTAAAGCACGATGACCTTGATTGTTACCGACATTAATGACCATTGGAAGTAAGAAAATTTGCCCTGCCGATAGCAGCTTGGAAAGGTATCTCCAAAAGAAGTACAAACCATTTTAACGGATAAATGACATGTGTGACGAGGACGATTTTCTCCAATTTTAACGATAACAAAGGTGAATGAACCCTTCCATATCCATTGATGGGACGTGTTACAGAAGCCCAGTTGGTTGAGCCGAGTTCCAAAACATGCACGGCTTGCATGACCGTAGGAGATCAAAACGCATGACCAAGCTCTGGAGACAACCCTCTTTTTGTACGTCAAGGTATGCGATTCTTACCATGTTACTTAAGCCACATGAAATTGGGTACATGGTAAGCATAGAAATCATGCACGATATGCACAAGAATCTTATCAACTAGCTGTTGGTGTGTTGAACACAAAATCAAGTTATGGATTAGTGGGACAGATGAATGATCACAACGGTTCTGTGACAAGTGAATAAGCTGATGATAATCAGCTTATTCAGCTTATTCGTCGTAGTGAATATCGAGGTCTCGCAACACGGTGGGCTGTTTGAATAATAACAAGAATGTCAATTTTGCATGATTAGGGACTCATCTACATTTGTTATGTAACACTCCCCCCCTTTTAGCCGCGACGTCTCCACGCGTATACATATGTGGTCCGGTGACTGTAGTTTTAGCCATAAACTCGATGATTGACATCTCGTAAGTGTCATTGGATTCCCAGCTGTTATGCACAACGTTGTAGCTGTGTCACTTGAGAAGATTTTGTTTCATTTTGCCACGTCGCCGATGGTGGAGGATGTCCTCAATGACATACTCCATGTCCTTTTCCACTTGAAGGAGAGGAGGGGAAGGGACATCCCTGCATGAGAAGTTTTCTCCGAGGTCTCCATAATGCTTGAGTCTCCTGATACGGAACATGATGAAGTTGCATAGTGTCGAGGAGTTTGATTCATGCAACCACAGGAGTTTGCATGTGCTGAGTCTCAAGTGGTCCTTGCCATCATGGTTTGAGCTTTGAAAGGCCGGCTCCACGAAGTTTGATGTTGGTCGAGCTGACTTTGTCGCTAATGGCAAAAGCGTTGGCGCTATGATGTTGGTTAGCTGTTCGTTTCATTGATGTCTATGTCTGCGTGAAGATGTGCCGTGCTTCCTCCCAAATGGTGGAGAAGTCTTGGCGTTGAACGTCAACCGTGGAAATGTTGCTTTGACTATGTAGTCCGGCTAGTGTGGCAGGAAGTTTTCCATACACCACTTCAAACAGAGTTTTACATGTTGTGGTAGAAACTCCCAAATTCTATGCGATTTTGGCGGTCTTGAGTTTTGGGCCCAATCCATACCATGAGGTTTTTACAGTGTTCAAAGAAGTTGCTCGAGCGTCTGATTACTTTGCTTGGTTTGGCCACTGGTTTGAGGATAAAACGCCATTGAAAGTTGCATTATACTGCCATAGCGAGCCATCAGTTCACGAGGAAAACGGCTTGTGAATCAATTGTCGTTGTCGGCCGTGACGGTTCTCGGTACGTCATGTAGACATAGAATGTGGTTTAGAAATAGTCACGTTATTCCTTTGGCGGTGATGGATGTTGTTGTCAGGATGAAATGAGACATTTTGGAAAACCTTTCGACTACCATGAGGATTGCGTCGTATCCCTCGGGTGTGATTGGCAATCCTTTGACGGATTCCATGGAGATGTAAGTCCACTATCTTGTGGGAGTAGGAAGCAGTTGCAAAGTCTGGGTGGCCGTGTGCGACAGGATTTTGTCGTTTACATGCATTGCAGGACTTGCAGAAGTTGGTCACGTTGGATTGCATACTGTCCCACCAGTATTTTTTTCTTATGTTTTTCAACATCTTTTCCTCTCCCTAGTGTCCACCTAGTCCTCTATTGTGGAATTTTTCGAGCACCATACAATGAAGTTTGTCATTTGGGGGAACGGCCACCCGGCAAGTATATTGGCGTCGCCAGCAGGGTGCGTCGTACCATAACTTGGCTTGTCGTACCTTTGTGTTTGTCGTAGCCTCATGTAAAGAGTCGCTCAAGGTACGGATCTTGCTACAACTGTAGTGTTTCCACCTCAGCCATTAAATCAGGTCATCGGTTGAGTCCGACTACTGGGTTGATTTTGGCTGGCTCGTATTGAATAATGTAGCTAAACCCAGATTCAAAGAACTCCATCCATCGATTTTGCCATCGACTAAGATTCGCCTGAGTCTTCAAATATCTCAATGCATGGTGGTTGGCACACACGATCGACGGCTTTCAAGGTAACACCGCCACGTCTCAAATGCATGAACAACAACCAACATTTCTTTCTCGTGTACGGCGTAGTTCAATTCTGGTCCCTGCAACATTCGAGACAAATATGCAACCGGTTGGTCACCGTTGCCATTATCTTGCTGGAGGAATGTGCTGATGGCTTCGTCTAAAGCATTTGTAGCCATGATGTTTTCGACCGTTGGATCGGCAAATTATAGGGCTAGCGCTGACGTCAGAGCGTTTTGCAAAGTGGTGAATGCTTCTTCTTCGTTTTCTCACCACTGCCACATACTTTCGTTTCGAGTGAGGTCGCACAGAGGCACTGAAACTTTGGCGTAATCTTGTACAAAATTGATAGTAACTGTGGAAACCAAGGAGAACCTGAACGTATCGAACATTTCCCAGCGTTTGCCAATGAGCAAATCCTTCTACTTTTTTTGAATCCATGATGATCCGTCCACCGTTGATGACGTGACCCTAAAACTTGATGAAATGGCTACAAAAGTTGCACTTTGAGAGTTTTTCGATATGTTTCATTGTTTGTAAAACTTTGAGAACTTTCCTAAGCTATCCATCATGCTCCTCTGGGGTGAGAATGTACACGATAACTCTGTCGAGGTACACCATGAAAAAAACATTGAGGTAGGGGGGGAAGATGCTGTTCATTGCCGCCATGAATACCGTTGGGGCATTCATAAGTCCAAACAGAATCATCGTGAACTCAAAATTCATGTAGCAAATTCGAATTTATGTCTTCTTGATGTCGCCGTCTGCAAAGAAAATCTGGTATTATCTGTTGCGCAAGTCAATTTGGTGAAAATCCGAGCCCCTCGGAATTTGTCAAAAAGTTCATCAGCTCGGGGAAGAGGGTAGCGTTTTTTATGGTAGTGTCATGCAATGCCCGACAGTCCACGCACATCCACATCTCACCATTTTTTGTTGTCATGAAGAGCGTTGGTGCGGTGTATGGTGATGTGGATGGATGGATGAACCTCTGATCGAGCATCTCATCGAGCTGCTTTCCCAACTCGTTTGGTTTGTGATCGCTAATCTGATAAGCCCTTCCAATTGTGGATCGATTTCCCGCATTTAGTTTGATACAATGGTCAATGTCTTATTGTTGTCATAGGGTCCTTGAGAGTTCTTTGGGGAAGTCGCTCACAAACTCTTAGATGAGTGGTGTGAACTTTTTGGGTACCATCACAAGCTTTGTTAATGTTAACGAGGCTGGTGAGGCCAGTGAGGATGATGAGTCAACCGCTGCCACTTTTGCTCCCTCCATTGGCTCAAGATATATGAGCCACACACGTGCTCCTCGTCGTATATAGTGCTTGGCCACTTTGAGCAGTATGGGTCATATGTGTTGTTGCTTTTGGCTACTGCGACTTCCTCTGCTTCTTCCACCTATACTACGTCTGCTGTTGTATTCCATCCAACACGCCAAAGTTTTCGTTTGGTGCCATCAATTTCCACATCAACATTTGATGTTCTAGTCGACCTACGGATTGCGTAGGTACAAGAAATCTTGTTTGAGAATGACTTTGCGATCACTCATTGGAAAGGACCTCCAACCCGTCAAATCCCATAGATCTCCCACTTGTGGTCGTAGTGGTTCTCAGACCCTCCGTATCCGTAATCTCCCGTCAACGGCTTTTTCTTCAACACCCCTATGGATTGATCTGCAAACATGGTTTTTGGACCATGTCGTTGCTTACAAAGCAACGACATGGTCCTATCTCTGTCTGTGGTCGATTGCCATTTATCGTTCCTACTATAAATGTTGAGGCTATTGGTAGGGCCGACTGGTTTACCGCCACTGGGTCTGTGACCGGATTGGTTTTCGAATCCGTATGGGTTGATTGAGCAATTGCATAGCTTGCCACGGCTACATTTGCTGGCACTTCAGGGTTCGTTTCTCTCCTCCATCGCCGAAGCCGTCATTGAAGACCCGTTGCTGGTCGTTGGTTTTGCTAGCTTGCCTCACATCGTAGTCGCGGATTCTACAATGTCTTGACGTGCAAGATACGTTGACGGCTTGTGCGAGGTAGTCCTCCACATGGGTAAAGTTGTCGGATGCCTCTCTAGCACCCCTGCGCTGTGATACCAAGTGTTATGCCAAACAGAGTGTAGATGGTGAACAGGTAGAAGTTGAGAGGAGAACACGATTAAGAGTTTGGGACACTTGAGCAATTCATGATTAGTGGTAAGTGTATTTCGATGACAAGTGTTGAAATGACCGATCGTGTCTATACAAGTGTTGAGTTATGAACGAGACATAGTCGGGGTCGGTATATCGATCGTCAAGTGATGCGTGTGGAGTCACGTCGTGAGTTGTCGGGTATGAGAAGGTCCGCCAAGATGTCGAGGGCTTCAAAAATCAATGGTGAAGATGCAAGATGCATCTTTATAAATCCAGATTTGTCTCGGTGTGTCGAGAAGTCGACTAAAAGGTCATGATGCTTCAGTTATAGATTCGCGAGAGTGGTTGAAGCTGTCAAAAAGCTTGGGAAGATTCATTGGAGGCAAGGGCTATCAGCCGGTTTGCCCGTAACCGTCGAAGTGAATATCGAGGTGTTGCAACGCGTTGGGCTCTTTGCGTATTACCAAAACTGCCCACTCTAGAAGATTTGGGACATGTGTACATATGGTACGTAGCACCCAAGACGGGCCCGCGCAAACAAAAAACCCCAATTCTAACTTGGGGTAGGGTTTGAAAGCAGTTTGCACGTATTAAAACGTGATGTTTTTCCAAAACATTCAAAAAATAAATTTTGCTCGATCACGATGGAGAGATTAGCACTTTGTTTTTTTTGGACTTGCCAAGCCCCATTCACATATGTAGGGTTTTATGTTTGCGTGGGCCCTGTCCGTGCAAACAATGGAAACCCTAACTCCAAAGGCTAATTCCTCAATCACGACTCTTGCGACGACGCGGTTGACACATCACCCCCTCGCTTTGCTTGATCGGCGTCTTGCGTCGCCGATCAGGCATAGCCGTGAAATGGGTATGGCATATCTGTGTTTTAATTTCCGGATATGGCATTGTTAATATTGAACTGACAGATATCGTGGGCTAATCTTCATGATTACACAGATATGTTAGCTATAACGCCTTATCCTAGATCATTGCCTTATTTGTTGGCCATTGGTCAGGTCATCGCATCGAATAAGTTTGCCCATAAAAAAGCCGTATTGTAGTGGTCTATGTCGTGTTCGGCACCATTTCTTTGTGAAGTTGTCTTGGGCGTAAAAAATCCTCACGAGGCTTTCCTAAGGTTTGGCCTGAAAGAAACACCTTGGACGTGAAAAAAGGTGTTGCCACTTTTGTGGCGTGCGATGGGGTGAGGTTTGGCAAAGAGGCGCACAAAAAGTTGTGTCGAAACCCATGAAGAGGACATGTTTTTTTAGGGTATGAAGTGGGGTTTTCTGTAGGATTTTTTTTTCCGATGGAATTTCTTCTCTTTTGCTAGCCAGTAGGATCGTCGGATCTTTATGCGATTCACGTTTTCATGTTTCTATGGTTTATTTGCTTTATCCCGCAGCTGACTTGATAAGGTATTTGATTGCCTTCGGCGCCGAAGTACCGATCCGTCACTTTCCCTTGCAGGAAACGGACAGTGGCATGGAGCCACCAACGTTACAAAACCTGGCCCTGGTTCGCTACGATGAAAACAAAATGATGTGGACACAAAATTACGGGAAGGAAAGTTGCCCAGAGAGGCGGAGAAAAAAGTTTATATACAATACTGGAACTATAGGTCACAAAACTACGTAGTTTAGCTTCAACACTTCCTACCAAAGAAAGGAGCTTGCCGAACGTGGCACTAATCGCATGACACTGATCGAGACCATGGCACAGTGTACCGGCATGTGTGGAACTTGCATTATAGGACTGATGTAGTTCCTTTCCAGGAACGTGTTACCTCACGGCGGACTAGTGTTGGACTTTCTCCCGTCTGCCTTGCCTCGCTAGCGTCAGGTAGATACACACCATCTGCAGATACATTCATCATAAAATTTGCTTCCATTGTCCATGCGGGCCATGCGATATCAGCCTCATTTTGGCCACGATTGAAGTGTGATGTATGTTAAGCCATCCATCTCACCAAACCAAGATGGAAATATCAGTTCCCGGGCTTACATCCCCCAAAAAACAAGTTTTTGTGAATATTTCACTGAGGACATTGCATGGACCTCCCCGAGGTGGACGAGATTTTCTCCAGTGATGACCGTAGGTGTCAAAATCCCTTCCGCGTATGAATTCGGCATGTCTGATGTAGACATGGATTTACGAACGCAACCCCCCCCATATGACGAGTTCAAATGGACACAAAGCAACGTGTGTGCGCATTAGCGACATATGTCACGGCCCACAAATGATCATGCTAGTACTTCAGCTCCAAGGGCTTGCCTTCTTGCGGTTGGCTGCTTGTAACACTACTTCTTGCTATCCGCAAGTAGCAGCCACCATACAACTCTCTTCTTCCATTACGGTGTACCCTACCTCAAGCAGTCTTCACCCGATTGGAATTTTGGCGCACCCGGTTCTCAACCAGCCAACATGATTGAGGGCGTGTGACTACTCGGCGTGGAAGATATCTTTACATGGCAAACCACGTAACTGCTGAGAAACGCAGAGGAAAGGGACCGGCCATGGTTTCGATGGCCGAGCACCCCAGTAAGCCCTTGAAAAGGCGGACCCTGTAGGAAAGCAACATTACAACCGCTCAACCCTTCAACCTCCCTTGTAACCATGGCTAACGCAAACAACTCAAGAACCACGTCATCCGGTGTGACGTCACTAATGCACCCTTTCCTCCCCTCCCACGCTTTCCACTCTAGCGGTGGTATGGTCAGTGCTTCGCGTCTTGCCCTTGTTGCACGTCTTGCTAACCCGACTACTGTCTGCCGCCGGACTCTTGTGCGCGTTCAAGTGATACCTCCAAGTATGTAGCTGCAGGTTGTAATGGTGTTGCAGCAGGCCTTTGTTGTGGAGTCCTCCTTTTCCCCTTCTCCCTTTGGTGCTTTCAACGTCCTTGCCTTGGCACCTGGTGGTGAGGCACCCACTTTTGTCAACTACGATCCCATGCCTGGTCGCATGGAGGTCATTGACCTCTCCTCTGGTGGTGCCCCTACGCCTCAGGCTGACACTAATGACGTTCCTGCACACCCGACTTCCGTTGTCGACTTGACCTCTACCTCCCCTAGTGCCAACGCACCATTAGAAGACGCGACAACGAAAGCATCAAGGATAGAGGGTAACCAACGCATGCTGGAAGGGTGCCTCTGGTGGAGAGCCTCCCTCCGGAGGAGGGGTCGCGATACTACTAGATGATGAGCTGGAGCATGCTGCTCATGACCATCCTCCGTGAGCATTACGACACGACGGGTGGAATGACGGACAACGGCTTTCGGAGGGAGGTGTACCTTGTAGCTTCTCGGCAACTTGAAGCGCGGTTTGGGCATAAAGTAAGCGTCGAGAAGGTTCGGCAGCAAGCGAAGCTCAAGGGACAATACAAGCTGCTCTATTGGTTTTTCATGCACCCACTACTGACAGGTTGGGGATGAGAGAAGGCTGCGTTCAAGCCCATTCGTAGTGCGGGCTAGTGGCGTAACATGATTGCTCGTGAACTAAAATTCAAGGAGGTGAGGGGGTCTCGCCCCAATCCATGGTAGCCAATGGTGCACAATATGTCGGCCCGCTCCACTACAACAGGCGCAGACCTGGTTGCGAGGGCTGGCGCCCCTGCACCAACCGATGATGGGGACCATGACACCACTTCCCACCACCCGGAGAGCGACGAGGCTGTTGGCCTCGGTGATGCTGACTCTGAGGTGTAGCCTCGGTTTCCAACCCCACCACATGCAACTCGGTCTGCTCCAACTTCGCCCATGGGTGACCTCCGCGATGCCATGGCCTATGCTGTCGGTTTATGCATGAAACACAAGCTCCCCAAGCACAAGATTGCACATAGGCTGTAAGATGTGGCGGTAGGCATGGGTATGCAAATGAAGTACGAGCGTCAGGTTATCCACATTTTCCAAGACGAATCACTCGTGGGCAAGGCGATCAGCGTTGTGAACGATGATGGAAGCCTAACCCTAACGCAGACGGTGGAGACCATAGGCAACATCTGGGAGCGGAAAGACCTCCAAGCCATGGTACTCTTCACAAGCGGTGTGGTTCGCGATGGAGCATTCAAGCGCATTCTTCCCAAATCCACCATCTCCTCTACCCCCATGGCCTAGCAGTCATGCCGTGGTGATTGTTTGCCTGCCTTATATGCGTGCTTGATTATCTTAGTTGGCCTGTTATTCTCATGTCTATTCCATGCCTTTTATGAATGAAGTATGTAATTGCATGCATGTTTCTCCTTTAGTTGGAGTCTATATGTGACTCATTTGCAATGCAATAGTTAATGTTCTATGGTAGCCTTTACAATAGCTCGTGCCTCTCATTTGCAATGCAGCACATATGGTTCAATGCGTGATTTTCCAGTCCATGGTGTCTACCATGGTTGGTTCATGTACTTTGAGCCAAGCACTATGCCCCCAATGTCAAAAGTGGTTCAGCATAATGGCATGTACTAAGCCAAGGGAAGTGGGTACCGAGCAATAATGTGTAATAACTTGACAACAAACACATCTTAGACATACATAGTAAGATAGTTATAAGTTGTAACGATGCAAGTAGGATCTCATAATATGATTGCAAAAAGAAAGCATCAAGGTAAGGTGGGTCCGAATGTTAGTCACATAGTTTCAAGAGAAGAAGTAATGACATAGGCATGCAGTTTCTAAGCATTATACCTAACGTAGTCCTGCCACATGGTAGCTGCAATAGAGGCCTGCAAAGAAACCATTGGATAACGTGTTTCGCCTTGAACGGCAGACGTAGTTGGTGGCTGAATGTCAGGCTCATCAAGCCCGAGGAGGTTTATGTGTTCGTTGCGCACTCCATCTTGTGTAGTGATGAGGTTATGGAGCACAATTGTGGACACAATCAGCCAAGTCTGAAACTTTGCCTAGGCAAACCATGGAACTTCGTGGAGGATAGGAAACTGTTTCTTGATTCCCCTAGTTGTGCGCTCCACCACAGACCTTACACTTGCATGACAGCAGTTGAAGAGCTCCCTTTCGTTTGATGGACGCTTGCCACCCTCACTCACTCAGATGGTACAGGATACCGCGGAATGGTGTGAGACATCCTAGTTGAGCCGGGTAACCCGAATCTGCCAGTACGTACATGCCTTTTGGCGGCTTCAATCCATGCCGATCATCATCGGCAAAGACTATACTATCGTGGGCGGACCCCTGCCATCCTGCCCACACAAAACGGCCAACCAATTGAAGCTGACGAGGAGAAGGATGTTTTGAGATGTGCCATTGCCACGGTTACGATGTAGAGCACAATCCTCCTTGTCAATAGTCACAAGGATGTAGGTCCCATCCAAGGCTCCATCGTAATTGGAAAAGTAAGGGAGGTAGTCCGTCCTTCCTTGCCACTTTGGTGGCAAACCATGGTTCTCCGTTGGAAGAACGATGGCGTCATTCCGTAGTGCAAAAAGAGCATGCACCACTTGACGGACGTACTTTGTCATAGTTCGTGCCGACAACTGGAAGCGCTCTTGGTTCTGCCGGTTGGAGTGGTTGTAAGCGTAAAAACATAGGTAAATGAAGAAGTGTTCTTCTACTGAAATACGGTTTGTGTCAAGGAGGCTACCACCCACGTGAAACATCTTGTAGATGGAGATGAAGGCCTCGGGGCTCATGCGGGCAGATTTCAATAGCCGAGTAGGATTACTAGCCATGAAGTCCCTCACACACTCCCGGCCGGTGTAGCGGCCACCATGCTCAGGTACGTGACAATACGACTACAATGCTCAGGACAAAGTTGCAAACATGGCTACATCGCTAGCGCCCTCATCCTCATCGCACACGTCCACGTGGGGAATCCAGTACAAGTTACGTTGCAACTAGGCTTGAACCACGTTCAAAGGCTCCATGAATGGCACTTCTGTTGGGTGTAGTATGTTCGCACGTCTAAGGCAAGTGGTCTGACAAGTTCTAAGGGGGTGGCTTGTGACTACCGTGCGCTCCCACTACTGTGACGAGCCGGTGAGAGTGGCTCCTACAGGAGACGGAAGGGGGGGAACTACGGGGAGGGGGGGTTGGAGATGCCCTCTTCAATGGAGGGGAACTACGGTGATTGAGGAGAGATCCTGCTGGTCCTTTTCAATGACGGACCAATTTGAACATGGATGGAAAAAGTTCCAGGATACGGGGTCACACCACCTGTCCAAGGGTGAAGGGCGACCACGTCATCCGTGTCTCCACCGATCTTCGTTGCCCAGGATGACCTCAGTATGCGGGCAGGCAGTTTTGACAATTTTCTGGTGAACGTGGAAAAACGAGGTCCCGTTTTCTTTGCCTTTGCACATATTGTAACGAGGTGCCCCTTTTTTCTGGCATACTCGGGGCCTCATCCGAGTATTGGGGGCATGCAGGCCTTTTTCCAATTTTCGGAAATCCAAGTCGCGGTCGAGCTCACTTCCGCTCGACCGCCGATACGAGGAGGAGGAGGAGGAGGAGGAGGAGGAGCGAGCGAGCGCGTGAGCGAGCGCCGGCGTGGGGGTCACGCCGGCGCTAGGGGGCTGTTTCGCGCGAACCCCCACGCGGCGTTCCGAACACGCCACGCGGGGGTGGCTTCCCCCCTCGCGACGGGTAGCGTAACGGCGACGCTACCCGCCGAGGGGTCATTTCGACGGACGACTCCCGGCAACAGTCGCGGTCAACGGTGGCAGCAAAAACAATGGCTGTGACCGCGCGACGGTCGCAGCACTTCCGGTGGCGCGCGCAACACGGCGACCGCATCCACCACCGCGAGACATACGCGACCAACGGGGCGGCTCGCCGAGAGACACAAGGACCGTCGATCTCGACGATCGACGGTCGAGGACTTCTCGCACGAGACATAAGGTGTAAGTAGAGCACCAGGTTCAGGTGCAAGGAGAGCAGCGAGTTCAGGTGCAAGTGGCTTGTCGTAGCAAGCTAGGGAAGCAGTAGGGTGAGGCCTGGGCTAGCCAGCCGGACAGTATAAATACCCTATACTCAGTTCAATCTCATTAACCTGTATTTTCCAGCTCTGGCTTCCTAAAATCTCCAAGTCTATCTTTCCGCTGCGACTGTGCTCTCCACACACCAAGGCTAAATCTCCAGAGAGCACCCACTCTCACATCTGGTATCAGAGCCAGAGCCACACGTTGGGCGGAAGCGCTGCCGGAGCTCGCAAAACTTCAAGGAGCGAAGGCACGGACTACGCCGGACAACGTCGAGGCTGATCGAGAGGGAGATTGTTGAACCAGACTTCAAAGCCAACGCACGAGCCAACCTCTGGAAATTTTTCTACATTTCCAGAGTGTCCACACGGCCTACCGTGCGCGCGCGGGAGACGACAGGTGACTCCCACACACTTCGAAGACTTCAGATTTTTGTCCCGGACTACCGAATTGCTGCCGGAAAATTTTCGATTGCTGCCGAAACGCTGCCAATTTTTTTGGAAGGATCTCCTTTGGCTAAAACTTATCTAGAGCCATGGAGCAGGCCTTGTAGCAGATTGTAGAGCAGCTCGGAGCCCTCAAGCTGGAGAATGAGCGGCTCAATCGGCAGATGGCTAACCTACGGGACGGGACTGGCGCTGGACAGGTTGGGGCGGCCCGGTCAAGGAGTCCGCCGAGACCAAAGCCAAAGGCTCCGGAAGCGTTCGATCCCTCTGTCAAGGGAGCGAGCGTTCGGACCTGGTTGTTTGCGATGAACAGCTACTTTGGGGCTCTGGGTCACCCTCCAGAGGACGATGTTGTGCGTGTGTCATTCGCGGTGACACTGCTACGCGGAGCAGCATTGGAGTGGTGGAGGCAGCTGAATATGCTGGCCACTCGAGGTGGAGGTGGGAACGCAGCTGTGCAACATGCCGTGTTTTGGCAGCCAGGCGCGGGGCAAGCTGAAGCGCGCGTGCCGACGATATGGGAGCAGTCCGAGCAAGCCATCAGAGATCAATTTGATCTCGTGAACGCCTCCATGGTCGCACGCAACAAGTTGAAGCAGTTGAAGCAGATTGGCTCGGTGCAGGAGTACACACGCCGTTTCTTGGCGTTGTGCTCGGAGATCGACGACATGAGCGAGCCGGAGATGGCAGACAAGTACCATGATGGTTTGAAGGCAGAAATTCAGCGCACGCTGGCACTCAGTGGAATGACGGAGTTCCAGGCGATGGTAGCCACTGCTGAGCACGTTGACGTGCTACGCTACCATCGAGGGGGTTTCCGTGAGAAGCAAGAGAATTTTGAGCGTCGAGCACAGCACCAACAAGCTGACCCCATGGAGATCGACGCAGTGCAAGGAGGTCAGCAGCAGAGCAAACTGCGTGGTGGGAACTGCTGGATCTGCGGGAAGCCTGGGCACCACAAGAAGGATTGCAAGAAGAAGCAGCAGGGAAACGGCAACCAGTAGTGAGTGGCGGGCGGCCATCTGCTGGGAAAGCTTCGTCCGCATTAGCAAACACCAGCCCCGAAAGTCCTTCAACAACTAGGGAGCTGCCGAGTGTATTGCTGCGGAGCGAAGGAAGCGGGAGCGTTCCGGGGATCCTCCTGAAAGCTGAAATTCTATCGGCTGGTTCTACGGACGGCGAGGGGCGCCATACTTGCCGGCAGATTAAAGCATTGCTCGATTGCGGTGCGTCGCACTCATTATTCAGCGACGAGCTTGCAAAGAGGTTGGGGCTTGCACGGCTACCCGGGAAGCCAACTACGGCCAAGTTGGTGCAAGGGGAGCTGGAGTGCGGACCGCCTTTGAAGCCTCTAAGGATCCGTCTGGGCAAGCTGTTGTGCGATGTGAACTTTTGCACGTGCCCGATGGATACCTACGACGCCATTTTGGGGCGTGACTGGCTGCACTGGTGGAATCCTACTGTGGATTGGGTGCGCAGCCAGGTGAAAGTGAAGAAATGCAGAGAACAAATTATTTTACTGTTGTGGGCAGAGGAGAAGGACTCCAAGGCAGGCAAGGTGCCGCAGTTGAGTTACGTGCAGCTGAAGCGCTTTCAACGCAAGGGGGATCGAGTGTACCTTGTGTGGATGCGGCGAAAGGTAGCAGCTGAAGAGGTGGAAGTGTTGGTAGCGGAGACAAAGCAACCGGAGGAAGAGCAGCAGAAAGCACCTATAGCAGAGCTGTCGGAAGGCGTCAAGGGAGTGTTGGACTGCTACAATGACGTGTTTCCTGCTGAGCTGCCAAAAGGTTTACCACCGAAGCGGGACATCGACCACAAAATTGATCTGGTTCCGGGAGCAACTCCAACGGTACGAGCTGCTTATCGCATGAGCGATAATGAGCTAGGTGAGCTGAAGAAGCAGTTGGAGGAGCTGACGGAGCAGGGGTTCATCAGACCGTCGGTGTCACCNGGCAAAAGGTAGCAGCTGAAGAGGTGGAAGTGTTGGTAGCGGAGACAAAGCAACCGGAGGAAGAGCAGCAGAAAGCACCTATAGCAGAGCTGTCGGAAGGCGTCAAGGGAGTGTTGGACTGCTACAATGACGTGTTTCCTGCTGAGCTGCCAAAAGGTTTACCACCGAAGCGGGACATCGACCACAAAATTGATCTGGTTCCGGGAGCAACTCCAACGGTACGAGCTGCTTATCGCATGAGCGATAATGAGCTAGGTGAGCTGAAGAAGCAGTTGGAGGAGCTAACGGAGCAGGGGTTCATCAGATCATCGGTGTCACCCTACGCTACACCAGTCCTCTTTGTGAAGAAAAAGTCAGGGGAGCTGCGGATGTGCGTGGACTATCACGCACTGAACAACGGAATGATCAAGAACCGGTACCCGATGCCAAGGGTCGAGGAGCTGTTTGACCAGCTGAGGGGAGCGCAGCTCTTCAGCAAGATTGACTTGCGCTCGGGGTACCATCAGATCCGGATTGCGGAGCAGGATGTGGAGAAAACGGTGTTTCGGACGCGGTATGGTCATTTTGAGTACCTCGTGATGCCGTTTGGGTTGACCAATGCTCTTGCAACGTTCATGAGCCTCGTGAACAGGATCTTCCATCCTCACTTGGACCAGTTTGTGGTGGTTTTCCTCGACGACATCCTAATCTACTCCCGAACTCTGGAAGAGCATGAGCAACATCTTCGACAGGTGTTGGAAATTCTTCGGAGAGAGAAGTTATTTGCAAAGCTCTCCAAGTGTGAGTTCGAGAAAAGGGAGGTGGAGTTCCTTGGGCACATCGTCAGCGGCAAGGGTCTCCGCATGGACCCAAAAAAGGTGGAAGCAGTGAAGGAGTGGCCGACACCAAAGTGCGTGTGTGACATCCAGGTGTTTCTGGGGTTTGTTAACTACTACCGGAAATTCATCCGGGGGTACGCAGAGAAGGGTGCGCCGCTGACTCAGCTGCTGAGGAAGGATCACCAATGGGAATGGGGCAATCAAGAGCAGGATAGCTTCGAGGAGCTCAAGAATGCAATGTGTGACGCTCTGGTCCTGGTGCATCCAGATTTATCCAAAGAGTAAGTCATGGCGACGGACGCAAGCGACTATGCCATTGGGGCGGTGCTGATGCAGGATCACGGGAAAGGACCGCAGCCGATTGCGTACGCGTCTCGCAAATTGCGAGGTGCAGAGCTAAACTACGCAATCCATGAAAAGGAGATGTTGGCGGTGATCCATGCGTTCAAGCACTGGAGGTGCTACCTCGAGTCGCGGCGCTGCGTGGTCTTCACGGACCATTACGCCCTGAAGTACCTGAAGACGTAGCCGAACCTTAGTCGCCGACAAACTCACTGGATGGAGTTTCTCGAGGGGAGTTTTGACTACAAGATCCTGTACAAGCCTGGGAAGGTGAACCCGGCAGACCCTCTGTCACGGAGGCCGGACTTGAGCCTCAATGCCATCTCAGTGCTGATGGGATCTCCAGTCATGCATAGCCTATTCAAGCACGGCTATGACGTGGATAGTGAGTTCACGGGTGGTGCGCTGAAAGACGCCACGTGGGATGGAGTGTATTGGCGAAGGGGTCAGGAGCGGAGGATTGTCGTGCCGGACTATGCACCATTGAAGCAGTTGTTGCTGGAGGAGGCGCATCACACCCACTACTCGGGTCATTTCGGCTTCGACAAGACGCTGAAAGCCTTGACACGCCAATACTGGTGGTCGTCAATGGCGACTGATTGCAAGAGGTTTGTGAGCAGCTGCGATGTGTGCCAACGCATCAAGGCGCGGAGGACCAAGCCACCAGGGGAGCTGTAGCCATTGCATGTACCAGAGAGGCCATGGACAGACATCTCGCTCGACTTCATTGGCGGGCTGCCTGTGACGCAGCAAGGTAACAACACGGTGCTGGTGGTGGTGGACCGGTTCTCCAAGATGGCACACTTTATCGCATGTCCTGAGAGCATCACAGCTGCCGGGACAGCTCAACTCCTCCTCAATCATGTCATCAAGCTACATGGAGTGCCGTAGTCGGTGGTCTCAGATCGCGATCCACGCTTCACTTCGCGATTCTGGAGAGATCTCATGGAGAAACCGAGCACACGGGTGCAACTGACCACATCATACCACCCATTGAGCGATGGGCAGACAGAGCGCACGAACCAGACATTAGAGCAGCTGCTGCAGAGCATGGTCCCACCGGGTGGAGAGGGTTGGGAGGAGAAGCTCGGAGTGGCAGAGTTTGCCTACAACTCAGCGGTGTCAGCATCAACAGGAAAGTCACCGTTTGAGGTGGTCTATGGCCACCAGCCACTGAGCCCAGCCGCCCTTGCTACGGCAACATCTCTTCAGGCTGTGTAGCAGATTGCTGAAGGGTTTGCCACCACTTGGGACGTGGTGCGGCAACGGCTGTTGAAGGCACAAAAGCAACAGAAGCGGCAGGCTGATAAGCATCGCTCTACGGAGGAGTTCGAAGTGGGAGATCAGGTGATGCTGAACTCTGCTAATCTATAGCTGATGGGAGTTGGGAGTCCAAAACTGAAACCACGATGGGTGGGTCCGTTCCACATTCTGGAGAAGCGGTTGGCCGTCTCATACAAGCTGGAGCTGCCAGCTGACTACACCATCCATCCGGTGTTCCACATCTCCCTGCTTCGTGCCTATCGCGACCCCAACACCTTCTTCCAGGGTCGCGGGACAGCTCCACCTCCTATTGTCCGGGTCGAAGGACGCGAGGAGTTTGAGGTGGAGAAGATTCTGGCGGACCGCCAGAGGGGACGACGGCGTGAGTTATTGGTGTAGTGGAAGGGGTACTCGGCTGAGCACAACTCTTGGGAGCCTGAGATCAACTTCCATGTTGGGGGTACCAACACTGTTCTCCAGGAGTACCTCAGGCGCGCCGGGATGTCGCGCCTCCGACGGGGGGGGGGTGAATGTAACAAGGTGCCCCTTTTTTTTGGCATACTTGGGGCCTCGTCCGAGTATTGGGGGCATGCAGGCCTTTTTCCGATTTTCGGAAATCCAAGTCGCGGTCGAGCTCACCTCCACTCGACCGCCGATGCGAGGAGGAGGAGGAGGAGGAGGAGGGAGCGAGCGCGTGAGCGAGCGCCGGCGTGGGGGTCACGCCGGCGCTAGGGGGCTGTTTCGCGCGAACCCCCACGTGGCGTTCCGAACACGCCACGCGGGGGTGGCTTCCCCCCTCTCGACGGGTAGCGTAACGGCGACGCTACCCGCCGAGGGGTCATTTCGACGGACGACTCCCGGCAATAGTCGCGGTCAACGGCGGTAGCAAAAACGGTGGCTGCGACCGCGCGACGGTCGCAGCACTTCCGGTGGCGCGCGCAACACGGCGACCGCATCCACCGCCGCGAGACATACGCGACCAACGTGGCGGCTCGCCGAGAGACACGAGGACCGTCGATCTCGACGATCGACGGCCGAGGACTTCTCGCACGAGACATTAGGTGCAAGTAGAGCACGAGGTTCAGGTGCAAGCAGAGAACCGAGTTCAGGTGCAAGTGGCTTGTCGTAGCAAGCTAGGGAAGCAGTAGGCTGAGGCCTGGGCTAGCCAGCCGCACAGTTTAAATACCCTGTACTCAGTTCAATCTCATTACTCTGTATTTTCCAGCTCTGGCTTCCTAAAATCTCCAAGTCTATCTTTCCGCTGCGATTGTGCTCCCCACACACCAAGGCTAAATCTCCAAAGAGCACCAACTCTCACACCTATGACCGCGTTCATTGTACGCCCTTTCCACGACGCAAAAAACACGTCACTGTGCATCGCAATCGAGAGCGGTATTGTCCATTTTTGTAGAACTAATGCATAGGGTTCTCCGAAAGGATGCACGAAGCAGGAGGTGGAGCAACGATTTAGTAATCTTGCGATACATGGACGCATACTTGCATCTTGATACTGTTCATAGCTTTGTCAACGGGCTGGTGCCAAAACTCGCGAGATCACGGTGCCCATATGGTCAGGCCCCATGGTGCACAATCCAAACGCGACCTAAGCTCTAGATGCATTACGAGCTGTTGCCATGATTCTGCGAACTAGTTATGCACATGTGCTCGCTGAGCCATTTGCGAAGCGACATCGTGGGCGAGGCCGCACAGTTGAGCGTCGTCATGACGTCAAGGGACGTCAGCACAATGTGTGCCGCCGCGGCTCCCGTCCCATGCGTCGGGGAAAAGAAGTATTTTTTCTCGAAAACCCTCACCGCCCTGGCTGTGCGTGCAAGGTCCGGATGGGGTTTGCAGTCGGTGGGGACCAGCCAGAGGGCAGGAGAAGCAGAAGCAGTCGGTTGGGCAGTTTTTGAGCTACACCCAACTCCACCCCTCTCTCGGCCGCCGACGACTCGTGCGCCGTCTGGGCCGAGGTGTCAGTCTCGTCCGGTGCCAGCTGCTGTACCTGTTGCTGATTGGTTCCCCTCGTCTCGGAGGTTTCGACGCCTCTGCCCCTGGCCCCCGGCCCTACTGCGATCGACCCTAGTTGTGTGCCTCTTCTGAACCCCTCCCAGCTCGCACCCGAGCGGCCTTGGAAACCCTAGCGTCCTTGAGAGCGCCCAGGAGCCTGGAGCTGGTATCCTCGGGCTGCAGCTGTGCATCTTCTCAGCTGCGTGCACGCGCACGTGTTTGGCCTCAGCTGGAGCCGCTTGTTTTGCGCTGTGCCTGTTCTTCACCCTTACCCCTTCCCTGCTTGTCAACTGAAACTCTTGGACGTGCGTCCGCCGAGTCGTGTCCAGGTTTGATCAGAGTCCAGTCAAGCCACTGCAGCTCCGTCGACGAAACACCCGCGACGGCTCAAAACGAAAAGAGGGAATCATCGTGAACATCGTCCCCATTGGCAAGGACGTCATCATCGCCATGGCGCATAGGCTTCTGAGGGATGCGGACGCGGACGGGTGGGAGCGCAGCGACTTCCCCATTATCTGCGAAACGTGCCTCGGTGCCAACCCCTACGTCAGGATGGTGAGTCTCGAGTTCTCCCTGTTAGTTTTGTCAAGGATGTCAAAGTGTGTCAGCTGGTCAAATTGTTTTCCCTTTCGACTTAGTTGCACTTTCTGGCGGGGAGCGTTTGAGAAAAGCGAGAATGAATCGAGAGGGATAATTTCTCTGAAAATAAAGGGGCTCTGGGTCGTGCTCGCTCCCATGCACGGCCTGTCATCCGTTTCTGAAAATTTCAGAAGTTCTTTTCTTTACCAACTCGGTTTGCTGGTGACCTGGGGCAAATCGTTGCATGGTGATGACTCGTTTATCTCCCTTTGGTGAGTCTGTGAGGATGGTCACACATCTGTCAATTGAGTTACATGGCACAGTGCCTGCTTGTTGATGTTGTTGTCGTCGTCGTCACCGCCGCAGCCGCTGCCCCCGCCGCCGCAATCGGCGTCGTCGTCGTCGTCGTCGTCGCCGTCGTCATCGTCGTCGTCGCCGTCGTCATCGTTGTCATTGCGGTTGTGGTCGCCGTGGTCGTCATGGTCGTCGTCGTGATCGTCGTCGTGGTCGTCGTCGTGGGTGTCGTCGTGGTTGTCGTCATCGTCGTGGTCGTGGTCGTCGTCATCGTCGCCACCGCCGCCGCCGTGGTGGTGGTGGTTGTGGTGGTGGTCGTGGTGGTGGTGGACCACCACCACCACGACCACCACCACTGGTGATGGAGGTGGTCATCGCGGTCTTCGTGGTCGTTGTGGTTGTCGTGGTCGTCGTGGTCGTTGTGGTCGTCGTGGTCGTGGTTGTGGAAGTTGTCGTGGTTGTGGTTGTGGTCGTGGTGGTGGTGGTCGTCCTCCTCCTCCCTCCCTCTCCCTCCCCCTCCCTCCCCCTCCTTGCCCCTCCCTCCC
>SZWC01002705.1:210893-222089 GCA_023375785.1 Penium margaritaceum
GCGTGTGTGTGTGTGTGTGTGTGTGTGTGTGTGTGTGTGTGTGTGTGTGTGTGTGTGTGTGTGTGTGTGTGTGTGTGTGTGTGTTCTGAGCAGAAAGCCAAAACAACGCCACCACAGACTGGGACAATCACGTGGTATATAATTCCGCCGCCACCTGCGGCACAATTCTTTTTGTGTCTTTGCAAGAGGTTTGAGTTTTGAGAGGGTTTCACTGCCTTTCTCTTCTTCTTGAAGAAGGCCGGGAAGTGCATGTCGTTTCCTTCCTCGCCCGCCCTCCCTGGAAAAAAAATTCCCAATGTACGTGGTGCTTTTTTTAAGGCTTTGGGATTGCTCTGCTGTTTGTGGCTGTTTCATTGCGTTGTGTTGCATTGCTTTCCATTTCGCTGAGTTGGGTTCTGTTGCATTGCCTTGCACTGCATGGATTTGCATTACGTAGTGTTGCCCTGCATTGCATTGCATTGCATTGCAGCACATTGCGTTCCGTTGCATTGCATTGCACTACATTGCATTGGGTTTTATGTCTCTGCATTGCGTTGAGTTGCGTTGCTTTGCGTTGTGTTGCAATGCGCTGCGTTGCGTTCAGTGTTGACGTCGATCCTCGATCTAGGGGCTTGGGATCGAATCGACCCGCTCGATCCGGATCGCGGATCGATCGATCCCGATCCGGTCGATCCCCTGAAGCCGTAGTGCGGTCTTCGACGCGGACGTCCAGATCTCTTTTTTCTTGTTTTCCACTCTCTGAGGTTCCGCGAACCAGCGGAGGGGGACGACCACCTCAGCTGTCACGAGACGGTCACGACACCTGAGGCGTCGCGACCCACGCGATTGAGGGGACCGGCCACTCGCCATCCTCAATCGCGTCAAGCGAGGGTGTCGCTAGAGGGGGGGAGGGGGTGCGGGGGCTGGGGGTTGGTGAAGTGGCTAGACGGTCGTCCGCTGCCGATCGCCCTTCCGCGGTTGTCCGCTGCCGATTGCCCTTCGGCGGTCGTCCGCTGCCGCTCGCAACAAGGCAGGCTTCCGCGAACGGCAGCCCTGCAGTTCGCGGCAGACCGCCTTTTTTTTTCTCCTGTCCAGGTTCCCAACAGCACCCTAGCAAGAAAAGCACTAGAACCGGGGTGGAAAGAGCCAAAATTGCACCAATAAAAGAGTGCTGACTGATGACCTAAGGGAAGTATGATTAATGTCAAAATTGTTGAAGATATCGAACCTGAAGTTTTCTCCCCCCACCCTCCCCCAGCCCCACCCGTCATGTGTCGATCCTGTCGATCCCCTCCCAGACCCCTGCTGGTCGATCTCGATCCTGTCGATCTCGATCTCGATCNTTGCGTTTTGCTGCATTCCATTTCATTGATGCTGTTTTGCATTGCCTCGCACTGCACTGCATTGCAATGCATTGCGTTGCTTTGCTTTTCGATGCGTTGTATTGCTTTGCAATCTGTCTTCTGCACATAACGAGTGCCGGTGTGGGGCACAACCCAAGCACAGCCTTGGCTGGAGGTGCTCATTTGGGCATACTTGGGTAGAATTTTTGTTGCATTGTGTGGTGCACCGTGTTACGATCCGCAGCCCGCACCATGGTGACATGCTTCGGAACAAGAAAAAAGGGTTGTCTCTTACTGTGGTTTTTCTTGTGAAGGATTGTTTCTTACATGGAGGTGCTCATTTGGGCATACTTGGGTAGAATTTTTGTTGCATCGTGTGGTGCACCGTGTTAGGATCCGCAGCCCGCACCATGGTGACATGCTCCGGAACAAGAAAAAGGATTGTTTCTTACTGTGGTTTTTCTTGTGAAGGATTGTTTCTTAGGACTTCACAAGAAAAAGCACCGCAAGCGACGAGCGTGGGCACAGGTGACAGCGCAAGCGCAGTTCCGGCAAGAGAGGGAGATGCAGGGTTGGTTTGGGTTGATTTGAGTCGAGCTGCATCGCACTGTGTTGTGATGGGCCAGATGATTTGTGTCGGCACGGCAGAAGAAAAAAACATCTTCTTCTCAAATTCGGATGCACCACCTTCTGCTGCGCTCAGGTGACGAGCGTGGACAGGGGCGACAGCACAAACGCCGTGCCAGCATGACCGAGATGAACGTGCTGCGCCGGGGCAAGCTGAGTCGAGCTGCGTTGCATTGGATGGCATGTTTTTTTCNTTGAGTCGAGCTGCATCGCACTGTGTTGTGATGGGCCAGATGATTTGTGTCGGCACGGCAGAAGAAAAAAACATCTTCTTCTCAAATTCGGATGCACCACCTTCTGCTGCGCTCAGGTGACGAGCGTGGACAGGGGCGACAGCACAAACGCCGTGCCAGCATGACCGAGATGAAGGTGCTGCGCCGGGGCAAGCTGAGTGGAGCTGCGTTGCATTGGATGGCATGTTTTTTTCTGAAATGGAATCCACCACATTCCGCCACCTGCACGCACTGCAGGTGACGAGCGTGGGCACGGGTGACAGCGCTAGCGCTGTGCCGGCGAGGGAGATGGAGGTGCTACGCGCCGTGCTCAAGGAGAAGGAGAAGGCGGAGGAAAGGCTCAAGAGCAGCTCGCTCGAGTGGACCATTGTTCGCCCCGGTGGCCTCCAGACTGAGGTATGGCAAAATGCTTTGTGGGATCGTATTTTTCTAAATGCTTCGCAAAGCATTTTACAAAAATACAATCCTCCAGACTGCAGTATGGTGGAATGCTTTGTGGGGCTTCCCCCGCCCTCGCCTGCTGAAGGGAGGGGAGAGTTGGGGGTTGGGGGTTGGGATGGAGAGTGGGCTCTTTTTATCCCTCCTCATTTCTTTGTTTGTCTCTTTCTCTTGTCCCAAAAAAAACACATAAAAAAGACCACGGTCCATGCACATGGCGTGCACCGCAACAGGACATGTTTGGTGAGCTCCAACAATCTAAGAGTGTACGTTTGCGTTCGGCTCTGCCTTGACCGGGGACTGCCGCTCGCTGTACTTCTTCCTTCCCCTTCTATCTCTCCATTGTCACAGGCGGCGCGCACCTGTCCGTGGTGGCTGACATCTGCCTTCTGTAGTTTCACAAGCATTGACTTTCCTTGTGATGTTTGAATGCCTCAGATGCTCCGCAAAACTTGTAGGAAATCTCTCTTTGGCGGTTGAGTTTAGCTTAGCAGGTTTGTTCCAGAAGCCAGGGATTGTCCATTTGTCGAACTCCTGCTCCTTCTCTTGCTGTTTCCTCCTCCTCTGCTTCTGCTGCTGCTGCTGCTGCTGCTGCCCCCTCACACAGGCTGCCACAGGCACTGCGATTCTGACCGAGGACAGAAGGGCTGTCGGAGTCATCACAAGAGCTGATGTGGCGTCTCTGGTGCGTGTGCCTGTTTGCCAGTCTGCCAATCTGTATTTCAGTCCGTCATCCATCTTTCTGTTTGTTGGACCATTCGTTTGCCCAGCCATCTGTCTTCCCTTCCACTCGACCCATCCATCTAGCGGCACATCCGTTCGCCCCCTCACCCTCTGGCACCCCTGCCCACCAACCTTCCCATCCACCCTCCCACATTCCTGTCCTTCTGTCACCCCATCCATCCGCACCCCCACCAGACTGGCCATCCGTTCGCCCGTCCCTCCCTCTGTAGGGCTGTCTATCCTTCGCCCCTCCGTTCGTCGCTTTGTCCATCCAGCCGTCCATCCATCTGTTCATCCATCCATCCGTCCGTCCATCCTTACGTTTGTTTGCCTTCCGTCTGTCCGTCCGTCCATCCGTCCATCCGTCCGTCAGTCCGTCCGTCCGTCCGTCCGTCCGTCCGTCCGTCCGTCCGTCAGTCGTTCGTCCGTCCGTCCGTCCGTCTGTCTGTCTGTCTGTCTGTCCGTCCGTCCGTCCGTCCGTCAGTCCGTCCGTCCGTCAGTCCGTCCGTCCGTCAGTCCGTCCGTCCGTCCGTCCGTCCGTCCATCCATCTGCCCGTCCACCCGTCCGTCCGTCCGTCCGTCCGTCCGTCCGTCCGTCCATCCGTCTGTCTGTCCGTCCCTCCGTCTGTCTGTCCGTTTCTGTCCATCCATCCGTACGTTTCTGCCCGTCCGTCCGTCTGTCCGTTCATAAGTTTTATCTTTTGTTTTTTGGACTTGTTAGGGTACCCAGACTTGAGGGTCAACAGCCCCCCTCCCCCCCCCCCTCCGCTCTCAGTGGTCTGAAAGAAATGGAATGCATGGAATAGTGGTTCCTCCCAGATTGTTCGATTCGGCCCGTTTTACTCGGTCCAATCAAAGGGTGACTGGTTTTCATCAAGGTAAGCTCTAGCTGCAGGATGAAAACGTTTGACATTAGTCATGTCTCATCACTGTCTTCAACAGGTTTTGAGGAATGGTGCCACCACAAGGTTCTGGCCGTGGGACAAAAAATCTCGTTCTTCTTTGTCTCCTTCTCCTCCTCCTCCTCCTCCTCCTCCTCCTCCTCCTCCTGACCCTTCGCCTTCTTCTTCTTCTTCTTCTTCTTCTTCTTATTCTTCTTCTTCTTCTTCTTCTTCTTCTTCCTCTTCTTATTCTTATTCTTCTTCTCCTTCTCCCTCTTCTTCTTCTTCTTCTTCTTCTTCTTCTCCTTCTTCTTCTTCTTCTTCTTCTTCTTTTTTTCATGGAAAATGCTTGTTTTTCTTCTTCTTCTTCTTCTTCTTCTTCTTCTTCTTCTTCTTCTTCTTCTTCTTCTTCTTCTTCTTCTTATCCTTGTTCGTCATCATCATCATCATCATCATCATCATCATCATCATCATCATCATCATCATCATCATCATCATCATCATCATCATCATCATCATCATCATCATCATCATCATCATCATCATCATCATCTTTTTTTTTTGTTGAAAGAAATGCTTGATTGAAATGAGGAAAGCATGCAAAGCTGCCCCTGACCGGCACATCTTCGGGGTACAAGCACATTAGACATGCAAGCTAGGTGTCCACAAGGGCGGGCTCAACCCCGCATAAGTCAGAGAACACATGCGCCCTCTTGCATGGGAGACCTTGGGCGGCATGGGTGACCACTTCTGGTCTTTCCTGGCCCGGTACGCCTGGATCTGCCTGGCACTGGGGCCACGACGGTGCTCTGCAGAGGTGTTCGAGCGCTGGGCCCAGCGTGCTGTGGCTATTGTGGTACAACGGATTTCCATCGCTGGTGTGCACAGCCAGTGTGCGGCCATCCGTTTCTACAGTGTCGTGCGTTGCGCGGCGGCGGATGACCGCCCGGAGGGAGAGGATCTTCCGCTGTTACATGGTGTGGGGCTAGGGTGGTGCAATATTGATATCGATATTGCCGATATCGTCAATATCGATATTGAAATATCGATATCGATATCGATATCAATATCGACTCGATATCGATATCGATATCAATATCGACTCGATATCGATATCGATATCAATATCGACTCGATATCGATATCGATATCAATATCGACTCGATATCGATATCGATATCAATATCGACTCGATATCGATATCGATATCAATATCGACTCGATATCGATATCGATATCAATATCGACTCGATATCGATATCGATATCAATATCGACTCGATATCGATATCGATATCAATATCGACTCGATATCGATATCGATATCAATATCGACTCGATATCGATATCGATATCAATATCGACTCGATATCGATATCGATATCAATATCGACTCGATATCGATATCGATATCAATATCGACTCGATATCGATATCGATATCAATATCGACTCGATATCGATATCGATATCAATATCGACTCGATATCGATATCGATATCAATATCGACTCGATATCGATATCGATATCAATATCGACTCGATATCGATATCGATATCAATATCGACTCGATATCGATATCGATATCAATATCGACTCGATATCGATATCGATATCAATATCGACTCGATATCGATATCGATATCAATATCGACTCGATATCGATATCGATATCAATATCGACTCGATATCGATATCGATATCAATATCGACTCGATATCGATATCGATATCAATATCGACTCGATATCGATATCGATATCAATATCGACTCGATATCGATATCGATATCAATATCGACTCGATATCGATATCGATATCAATATCGACTCGATATCGATATCGATATCAATATCGACTCGATATCGATATCGATATCAATATCGACTCGATATCGATATCGATATCAATATCGACTCGATATCGATATCGATATCAATATCGACTCGATATCGATATCGATATCAATATCGACTCGATATCGATATCGATATCAATATCGACTCGATATCGATATCGATATCAATATCGACTCGATATCGATATCGATATCAATATCGACTCGATATCGATATCGATATCAATATCGACTCGATATCGATATCGATATCAATATCGACTCGATATCGATATCGATATCAATATCGACTCGATATCGATATCGATATCAATATCGACTCGATATCGATATCGATATCAATATCGACTCGATATCGATATCGATATCAATATCGACTCGATATCGATATCGATATCAATATCGACTCGATATCGATATCGATATCAATATCGACTCGATATCGATATCGATATCAATATCGACTCGATATCGATATCGATATCAATATCGACTCGATATCGATATCGATATCAATATCGACTCGATATCGATATCGATATCAATATCGACTCGATATCGATATCGATATCAATATCGACTCGATATCGATATCGATATCAATATCGACTCGATATCGATATCGATATCAATATCGACTCGATATCGATATCGATATCAATATCGACTCGATATCGATATCGATATCAATATCGACTCGATATCGATATCGATATCAATATCGACTCGATATCGATATCGATATCAATATCGACTCGATATCGATATCGATATCAATATCGACTCGATATCGATATCGATATCAATATCGACTCGATATCGATATCGATATCAATATCGACTCGATATCGATATCGATATCAATATCGACTCGATATCGATATCGATATCAATATCGACTCGATATCGATATCGATATCAATATCGACTCGATATCGATATCGATATCAATATCGACTCGATATCGATATCGATATCAATATCGACTCGATATCGATATCGATATCAATATCGACTCGATATCGATATCGATATCAATATCGACTCGATATCGATATCGATATCAATATCGACTCGATATCGATATCGATATCAATATCGACTCGATATCGATATCGATATCAATATCGACTCGATATCGATATCGATATCAATATCGACTCGATATCGATATCGATATCAATATCGACTCGATATCGATATCGATATCAATATCGACTCGATATCGATATCGATATCAATATCGACTCGATATCGATATCGATATCAATATCGACTCGATATCGATATCGATATCAATATCGACTCGATATCGATATCGATATCAATATCGACTCGATATCGATATCGATATCAATATCGACTCGATATCGATATCGATATCAATATCGACTCGATATCGATATCGATATCAATATCGACTCGATATCGATATCGATATCAATATCGACTCGATATCGATATCGATATCAATATCGACTCGATATCGATATCGATATCAATATCGACTCGATATCGATATCGATATCAATATCGACTCGATATCGATATCGATATCAATATCGACTCGATATCGATATCGATATCAATATCGACTCGATATCGATATCGATATCAATATCGACTCGATATCGATATCGATATCAATATCGACTCGATATCGATATCGATATCAATATCGACTCGATATCGATATCGATATCAATATCGACTCGATATCGATATCGATATCAATATCGACTCGATATCGATATCGATATCAATATCGACTCGATATCGATATCGATATCAATATCGACTCGATATCGATATCGATATCAATATCGACTCGATATCGATATCGATATCAATATCGACTCGATATCGATATCGATATCAATATCGACTCGATATCGATATCGATATCAATATCGACTCGATATCGATATCGATATCAATATCGACTCGATATCGATATCGATATCAATATCGACTCGATATCGATATCGATATCAATATCGACTCGATATCGATATCGATATCAATATCGACTCGATATCGATATCGATATCAATATCGACTCGATATCGATATCGATATCAATATCGACTCGATATCGATATCGATATCAATATCGACTCGATATCGATATCGATATCAATATCGACTCGATATCGATATCGATATCAATATCGACTCGATATCGATATCGATATCAATATCGACTCGATATCGATATCGATATCAATATCGACTCGATATCGATATCGATATCAATATCGACTCGATATCGATATCGATATCAATATCGACTCGATATCGATATCGATATCAATATCGACTCGATATCGATATCGATATCAATATCGACTCGATATCGATATCGATATCAATATCGACTCGATATCGATATCGATATCAATATCGACTCGATATCGATATCGATATCAATATCGACTCGATATCGATATCGATATCAATATCGACTCGATATCGATATCGATATCAATATCGACTCGATATCGATATCGATATCAATATCGACTCGATATCGATATCGATATCAATATCGACTCGATATCGATATCGATATCAATATCGACTCGATATCGATATCGATATCAATATCGACTCGATATCGATATCGATATCAATATCGACTCGATATCGATATCGATATCAATATCGACTCGATATCGATATCGATATCAATATCGACTCGATATCGATATCGATATCAATATCGACTCGATATCGATATCGATATCAATATCGACTCGATATCGATATCGATATCAATATCGACTCGATATCGATATCGATATCAATATCGACTCGATATCGATATCGATATCAATATTGACTTCAATGTTTTCGATATCGATATCGATATTGATCTCCCTGTCAATATCGGAATTCAATATTGGTTTTTCTATGGGAAAATATCGATATCAATATCGATATCGATTTCAATATCGAAATATCGACCAGAATATCGATGTTTCGATATCGATATCGATATCGATGTTGACTGACCAAGGGTGGATATCGATATTGAAAAAATCAATATCGATATCGATATTGAAATCAATATCAATATCGAACCACCCTATGTGGGGCTGCCACTTGCCCTTGGGCTATCCGCTCTGTGTTCGGTTGAACCGGTCTTTGCCGGTACCTAGCTCACCCCTTCTATTTCTCTCACATTCCCACCGTTCATGTGCCGTTGGTGGGGGCGACACTTTTTATACCCCGTAGATGTGCCGGTGCAGGGGCGGCTTGCATGCTCTCCATTTCTATAAATTAACATCCTTGTTTTTAACAATAAAAAAAAAAAGANGAACAACAAGGCTTGGCGCACACGCTCGCGCCGAGTAACCGGCGCGACCTCCGGTGGGAACGGGGCCCGGGACTAGGAGTGGGTGATGGTGTAGTGGCGGATGGCGGCGCACTGGGCGCGGATGCCGGTGAGGGATGCGCGCTGGGCCAGGACTGCCACCACGCGCTGGGCCCAGTGCTCAAAGGCCTCAGCCGAGCACTGGCGGGGCCCGCAAGCGAGGCAGAGCTGCGCCAGCCGACGGAGAAAGGTCCGGAACTCGTCTCCCAGGCCGCCAACGGTCTCCAATGCAAGGGGGCGGAAGAAGTGTGCCCTGCGCGGCGCCGTCACGTACCAGGACTGCTTGTCCCGCTCCGCCACTTGCACAGCCGGCCCTGGCCGGGTGGCCCGCTGTCCCTGTGCATCCACGGTGGTGACGTCTAGGACCCAGGTGGTCCCGGCTGCGCGGTCTGCCAGGGTGAGGTCCGGGCGCAGGAAGCGCTGACTNGGCAGTGGCAGCACCTGAGTCGGCTCGACGTGGACGGTGAGGCGGTGCGACAGATGTCTGCTAGCTCGTCGCGGATGGCGTTGTGGACACGCCACACCGCCCCCCCTCCCTCTCTCGCCGCGTCACCGCGGCTGGCTCCAGCGCGTCGAGCCCCACCTGCTCCAGGTGGCCCAAGGGGAGGCCCAACCAGAGCTGGGCGTGGAGGCGGAAGTCCTCTGCTGATAGGTAGGTCCTGTCCGTGGTGCCGGTCGGCGTAGCCTGCAGCCAGAGGGAGCTCCCCCGCATCGCTGTGGCCTAGCACCTGCTCTGGGCCCAACGACAGCAGCCTGTGCTAGGCCCACACGGGACGGGTCGGACGCAGCCGCAGTGGCGCAGCGCAACCACCCCAGCCTCCCCCATCCACCGCTCCCGACGGCTCGAGAAGAAGAGCGCACTCAGCCGCTGGTAAAGCCTCGGCTCCCCGCCCTGGCGCAGGGCCTCCATGGATGGGAACGCCTGGAACACCGGCTGAGGCAGCTCTTGCTCTACCTGTCCCCAAAGCAGGCAGAAGAAGTCGAGGTCCCGGCCTGCAGGGAGGAAGGATCCAAACTCAGACGCGAGGGCATGTAAGAGGGTCCCTGTCGCACAGGCATAGGCGAGGGGCGCCCGGTCGCGAGCGCTGAGGAGGCCGCCCCCTCCGAAGCTTAGTGGCAGCTGCAGCTGCCATCGTGCCAACCGCTGGAGCTCTGCATCCTCCGATCCCTCGAGCGCTGCCTGAAGCTGAAGCAAAGAGAGGACTGTCGCCTGCACTGCCGCGTCAAAACGGTCCAGGATCTGCAGCCACCAGGGCTCTGGGGGGAGTGCTCGCGCGCAGAAATTGGCGCGGGGAATGACACAGAGGCGTAGAAGCGTCATCGCCGCCTGGACGTCCTCCATGCGGCCCAGCTGCTCCAATCCGCGGACCTGCTCCTGGAGCCACCGCTCTCCCCACTCTACCTGGAAGGACTCGACCCCCACAGGACACCCCAGCAGCTACACCCCCTGAAGCGTCCAGGGAAGGGCTGTCAGGAGCGGCGGCACCTCTGCCTCCGACCGCTGCCACAGTAAACACTTCCCTGGCTGCACTCGAAGTCCCTGCTGTGCCTCTTCTTCTTCTTCCTCTTCTTCTTCTTCTTCTTCTTCTTCTTCTTCTTCTTCTTCTTCTTCGTCTTCTTCTTCTTCTTCTTCTTCTTCTTCTTCTTCTTCTTCTCCTTTCCTTTCTTTTTCTTCTTCGTCTTTGTCTCATTTTTCTTCTTCGTCTTCTTCTTCTTCCTCTGCTTCGTCTTCTTCCTCCT
>SZWC01002706.1:0-22214 GCA_023375785.1 Penium margaritaceum
GTGCCAGAGATATGACAGAGTTGTGCCAGAGTTGTGCCAGAGTTGTGCCAGAGATGTGCCAGAGTTGTGCCAGAGTTGTGCCAGATTTGTGCTGGATTTGTGCCACAGTTGTGTCAAAGTTGTGCCAGAGTTGTGCCACAGTTGTGCCAAAGTCGTGCCAGAGTTATGCCAGAGTTGTGCTAGAGTTATGCCATAGTTGTGCCAGAGTTATGCCAGAGTTGTGCCAGAGTTGTGCCAAAGTTGTGCCAGAGTTTTACCGGAGTTGTGCCCGAGTTGTGCCAAAGTTGTGTCAGAGTTGTGCCTTAGTTGTGTCAGAGATGTGCCAGAGTTGTGCCAGAGTTGTGCTACAGTTGTGCCAGAGTTGTGCCAGAATTGTGCCAGAGTTGTGCCTGAGTTGTGCCAGAGTTATGCTGGATCTTTGCCACAGCTGTGCCAATATTGTGCCAGGGTTGTGCCACAGTTGTGCCAAAGCTGTGCCAGAGTTATGCTAGAGTTGGGCCAGTGTTGTGCCAGAGTTGTGCCAGAGTTGTAGCAAACGTTTGGCCACAGTTGTCCCAAAGTCGTGCCAGAACTGTGCCACAGTTGTGCCAGAGTTGTGCCAGAGTTGTGCCATAGTTGTGCCAGAGTTGTGCCAGAGTTGTGCCAGAGTTGTGCCAGAGTTTTGCCAGAGTTGTTTCAGAGTTGTGCCAAAGTTGTGCCAGAGTTGTGCCGGAGTTGTGCCTGAGTTGTGTTAGAGTTGTGGCAGAGTATAGCAAGAGTCGTCCAAAGTTGTGCCAGAGTTGTGCCAGAGTTGAGCCAGAGTTGAGCCGGAGCTGTGCCAGAGTTGGGCCAGAGTTGTGCCAGAGTTGAGCCGGAGTTGTGCCGGAGGAGTGCCAAAGATGTGCCAGAGTTGTGCCAGAGTTGTGCCAGAGTTGTGCCAGAGTTGTGCTAGATTTGTGCACCAGTTGTGCCAGAGTCCTGTTATGATTTTTCAAAGTTTTGTCAAAGTTTACCACAACATATTATAGGTATTAGTACGTGCTAGTCGATAACTAGTATTCACAAACCATTATCTTCCACCCTGACCATTTTTGACTCGTGTTATGATTTGTCAAAGTTAACCACACTCAGTGACATTATTTGGTCGTTGACAAATGCCTAGTTTGGTTGTTTGATGTGCATAGTAGCCACACCGTGCCACTAATCGATACATATAGTTCCCAAACCATTTTCTCTCCCCCTGACCATTTGTGACTCGTGTTATGAGTTGTCAATGTTGACCATGCATAGTGGACTTCTTCGGTCATACTCAGTGACGTGAGCATCCTTTGGTTGGTCACTGTGCACGCTAGCCACACCGTGCCACTACTTGTTGATAACTAGTGTTCCTAACCCATGGTTTCTCCCACTGACCATTTGTGACTCGTGTTATGAGTTTTCAACGTTGACAACACACTGTGAAATACGTTTGGTCATGGGTTGTGACATATTCCTACTTTGGTTTGTCACTGTACATGATTACCAAGCCGTGTCATTACGTATCAAAGGTCTTTGTGCTTTCTTGTTGACAACTAGTGTTCCCCATCTGACTGTCTGTGACTCCTATTGTGAGTCGTAAATGATGACCGCATGAAGTGAAATTCTTTGTTCATGGTCAGTGACATATGCACACTTTGGTTGGTCACTGTGCATTGTAGCCACACTGTGCCACTACATATTGAAGATATTTGTACTTGCTAGCCGATGACTAGTATTCACAAACCATTATCTTCCACCCTGACCATTTGTGACTCGTAATATGAGTCGTCAAAGTTTACCGCACTTGGTGACATTATTTGGTCATGGTCAGTGACATATGCCTACTTTGGTTGGTCACTGTGCATGGCATCGACACCGTGCCAGAACGTATTGAAGCTCCTTGTGCTTGCTGTTTGATACTTGGTGCTCCCAACCCATTGTTTCCCCCTTTTGACCATTTGTGACTCGTATTATGAGCTTTCAACGTTGACCATACACAGCCGATTTATTTGGTCAAAGGCAGTACATATGCCTACTTTGGTCGGTCATTGTGCATAGTAGCCACACCGTGCTACTACTGACTGAAGGTCGTTGTACTTGCTATTTGAGAACTGATATTCCAATAGCATTGTTTCCTCCCCTGACTGTTTGTGACTCGTGTTATGGTTGGTCAACGTTGATCACACATATTGAAATTCTCTGGTCATGGTCAGTGCCATGTGCCTAGTTTGGTTGTTTGGTGTGCATATTAGACACGCCGTGCCACTACATATTGAAGTTTTTTGTCCTTTCTAGTCAATACATAGGGTTCCCAAACGATTGTCACTCCCTCTGACCATTTGTGACTCGTTTTATGAGTTGTCAATGTTGACCACACATAGTGGAATTCTTCGTTCATAGTCAGTGACATATGCATCCTTTAGTTGGTCACTGTGCACGCTAGCTACATTGTGCCACTACTTGTTGAAAATCTTTCTACTTGCTAGTTGATAGCTAGTGTTCCCAACCCATGGTTTCCCCCACTGACCATTTGTGACTCGTGTTATGCGCTTTCAAAGTTGACCACAAACTGTGAAATCCGTTTGGTCATGGGTAGTGACATATGCTTGCTTTGGTTTGTCCCTGTACATGGTTACCATACCGTGTCACTACATATCGAAGGTCTTTGTGCTTTCTAGTTGATATCTAGTGTTCCCAAACCGTGGTTAGCCCCTTTTAATATCTGTGACTCGTGTTGTGAGTTGTCAACATTGACCACGTGAAGTGAAATTCTTTGGTCATGGTCAGTGACATATGCATACTTTGGTTGGTCACTGTGCATTGTAGCCACACTGTGCCACTACATATCGAAGGTATTTGTACTTGCTACTAAATAACTAGTATTCACAAACCATTGTCTTCCACTCTGACCATTTGTGACTTGTGTTATGAGTTGTCAAAGTTTACCACACTTAGTGACATTATTTCGTCATGGTCAGCGACATATGCGTACTTTGGTTGGTCATCGTGCATGGTATCCGCACTGTGCCACAACGTATTGAAGCTCCTTGTGCTTGCTATTGGTACTTGGTGTTCCCAACCCATTGTTTCCCCCTCTGACCATTTGTGACTCGTATTATGAGTTGTCAACGTTGACCACACACGGTGGATTTCTTTCGTCAGAGGCAGTACATATGCCTACTTTGGTCTGTCATTGTGCATGGTAGCCATACCATGCTACTATTGACTGGAGGTCGTTGTACTTGCTAGTTGGTATCTAGTATTCCCAAACCATTGTTTCCCCCTCTGACAATTCGTGACCCATATTATGGGTTGTCAACGTTGACCACACACAGTAAAATCATTTGGTCATGGTAAGTGGCACATGCCTAATCTGGTTGGACTTTGTGCATGGTAGCCACACTGTTCCACTACTTTTTGAAAGTCTTTGTACTTGCTAGTCAATAAATAGCAAAAGGTTTCTCCCTTTGACACCAGGTCGGTTTTTGTTGATTTGTTACGCGTAGGTGCCTTCACTGGAATACCTTCTCCCACCCCCCGAGAGGGATGTTCCGTGGATGACCTGGAGGACAGATTTGCGACCGCATTATGACACCCCCCTACCCCCNCCCCCCCCCACGGCTTAGGCTTGAAGGGAGAGTTGAGGTATCACAACATCCCCCCCCCCAGGTCGCGAGCCTATTCTACATTGCGCGTACGAGGATTCAAACCCAGGACCTACCGCTCCAGAATCCAACTCTGTAAGCACTAAGCCAACTCACATGGTATTCATATGATGTCCAAATAACATTATAAGGGTTCCTATGGGTAAAGGGAATAAAAGAAGGGGATGTAAGATTAGAGGGTAGTTTTCAAAAGTATCAATGATAACAAAGCTAGTTTAATCATAAAAATTTGACGCAGACGGAATTTCAAAATTTGCAACTTCAAGCTTGAATAACCTCTCAACCATTGCTCCGATTGACCAGCAGTAAGAAGGAAAGTTCACTACACACAGTGAAACTCTTTTTATGATATTCAGTCACACAAGCATACTTTGGTTGGTCATTGTGCATGGTAGCCACAGCGTGCCACCACTTATTGAAGGTCTTTGTACCGAGTATTCCCAAACCATTGTTTCTCCCTCTGCCCATTTTGTGACTCGTATTATGAGTTGTGAATGTTGACCACACACAAAAAACTTCTTTGGTCATGAGCAGTGATGTATGCCTACTTGGATAGGTCATTGTGCACGCTAGTCACACCGTGCCAATACATACAAAAAATCTTTGTACTTGCTAGAAGATACATAGTGTTTTGAAACCATGTTTTCCCCCTCTGACCATTTGTGACTCATGTTATGGGTTGTAAACGTTAACCACCCATATTGAAATCATTTGGTCATGGTTAGTGACATATGCCTAGTTTGGTACACTATACATGGTTACCACGCCGTGTCACTATGTATAGAAGGTCTTTGTACTTTCTACTTGATAGCTAGTGTTCCCAAACCATTGTTACCACCCTCTGACTATCAGTGACTCGTGTTGTGAGTTGTCAACGCTGACCACATGAAGTGAAATTCGTTGGTCATGGTCAGTGACATATGCATACTTTGGTTGGTCACTGTGCATGGTAGCCATGCCGTGCCATTATATATTGAAGGCATTTGTACTTGCTACTCGATGACTGGTATTCACGAACCATTGTCTTCCACTCTGACCATTTGTGACTCGTGTTATGAGTTGTCAAGGTTTACCATACTTAGTAACATTATTTGGTCATGGTCAGTGACATATGCCTACTTTGGTTGGTTATTGTGCATGGTATCCACACTGTGCCACGACGTATTGAAGGTCCTTGTGCTTGCTAGTTGACACCTGGTGTTCCCAAACCATTGTCTCCCCTTCCGACCATTTGTGACTCATATTATGAGTTGTCAACGCTCAACACACACAACGGATTTCTTTGGTCAAAGGTAGTACATATGCCTACTTTGGTCGGTCATTGTGCATGGTAGCCACACCGTGCTTATACTGACTGACGGTCGCTATACTTGCTAGTTGAGAACTGATATTCACAGACCATTGTTTCCCCGTCTGACCGTTTGTGACTCGTGTTATGGTTGGTGAATGTTGACCACTTATATTGAAATTCTTTCATCATCGTCAGTGACATATGCCTAGTTTGGTTGTTTGGTGTGCATAGTAGACACACCATGCCACTACATATTGAAGTTATTTGTCCGTTCTGGTCGATACATAGGGTTCCCAACCCATTGTCTCTCCCTCTGATAAATTGTGACTCGTGTTATGAGTTGTCAATGTTGACCATACATAGTGGACTTCTTCGGTCATAGTCGGTGACGTGTGCATCCTTTGGTTGGTCACTATGGACGCTAGCCACGCCGTGCTACTTCTTGTTGAAAATCTTTCTACTTGCTAATTGATGACTAGTGTTCCTAATCCATGGTTTCCCCCACAGACCATTTGTGACTCGTGTTATGAGTTTTCAACGTTGAACACACACTGTGAAATCCGTTTGGTCATGGTTTGTGACATATGTCTACTTTGGTTTGTCACTGTACATGGTTACCACGTCATGTCGTTACGTGTTGAAGGTCTTTGTGCTTTCTTGTTGACAGCTAGTGTTCCCAAACCATTGTTAGTCCCCTTTGACTATGAGTGACTCTTGTTGTGAGTTGTAAATGTTGACCACATGAAGTGAAATTCTTTGTTCATGGTCAGTGACATATGCATACTTTGCTTGGTCACAGTGCATTGTAGCCACACTGTGTCACTACATATTGAAGGTATCTGTATTTGCTAGTGGATAACTAGTATTCACAAACCATTATCTTCCACCCTGACCATTTGTGACTCGTGTTATGAGTTGTCAAAGTTAACCACACTCAGTGACATTATTTGGTCATGGTCAGTGACATATGCCTACTTTGGTTGGTCATCGTGCATGGTATCCACACCATGCCACAGCGCATTGAAGCTCCTTGTGCTTGCTATTTGATACTTGGTGTTCCCAAACAATTCTTGCCCCCTCTGACTACTTGTGACTCGTATTATGAGTTGTCAACGTTGACCACACACGGCGGATTTCTTTGGTCAAAGGTAGTACATATGCCTACTTTGGTCGGTCATTGTGCATGGTAGCGACAACGTGCTACTACTGACTGAAGGTCGTTGTACTTGCTAGTTGAGAACTGATATTCCCATAGTATTGTTTCCTCCCCTGACCATTTGTGACTCGTGTTATGGTTGGTCAACGTTGCCCACACATATTGAAATTCTCTGGTCATGGTCAGTGACATATGCCTAGTCGTGTTGTTTGGTGTGCATATTAGCCACATCGCGCCACTACATATTGAATTTCTTTGTCCTTTCTAGTCAATACATAGGGTTCCCAAGCCATCGTGTCTCCCTCTAACCATTTGTGACTCGTGTTTTGAGTTGTCAATGTTGACCACACATAGTGGACTTCTTCGGTCATACTCAGTGACATATGCATCCTTTGGTTGGTCAGTGCGCATGATAGCCACTCCGTGCCACTACTTGTTGAAAATATTTCTACCTGCTAGTTGATAACTAGTGTTCCCAACCGATGGTTTCCACCACTGACCATTTATGACTCGTGTTATGAGTTTTCAACGTTGACCACACAGTGTGAAATCCGTTTGGTCATGGTTAGTGACATATGCCTACTTTTGTTTGTCACTGTACATGGTTACCACACCGTATCACTATGTATAGAAGGTCTCTGTACTTTCTTATTGATAGCTAGTGTTCCCAAACCATTGTTACCCCCTCTGAATATTTGTGACTGGTGTTGTGAGTTGTCAATATTGAACACATGAAGTGAAATTATTTGTTCATGGTCAGTGACATATGCGTACTTTGCTTGGTCACTGTGCATTGTAGCCACACTGTGCCACTACATATTGAAGGTATTTGTACTTGCTACTCGATAACTAGTATTCACAAACCATTTTCTTCCACCCTGACCATTTGTGATTCGTATTATGAGTTGTCAAAGTTTACCACACATGGTAACATTCTTTGGTCATGGTCAGTGACATATGCCTAGTTCGGTTGGTCATCGTTCATGGTATCCACACTGTGCCACAACTTATTGAAGGTACTTGTGCTTGCTAGATGATACCTGGTGTTCCCAAACAATTGTCTCCCCCTTTGACCATTGTGACTCCTATTATGAGTTGTCAACGGTGACCACACACAGCGGATTTCTTTGGTCAAAGGTAGTACATATGCCTACTTTGGTCGGTCATTGTGCATGGTAGCCAGAACGTGCTTATACTGATTGTAGGTCGCTGTACTTGCTAGTTGAGAACTGATATTCACAGACCATTGTTTCCCCCTATGACCGTTTGTGACTCGTGTTATGGTTGGTGAATGTTGACCACCCATATTGAAATTCTTTCACCATGGTCGGTGACATATGCCTAGTTTGCTTGTTTGGTGTGCATAGTTGCCCCACCGTGCCATTACGTATTGGAGTTCTTTGTCCTTTCTAGTCGATACATATGGTTCTTAAACCATTGTCTCTCCATCTGACCATTTATGACTCGTGTTATGAGTTGTCAATGTTGACCATACATAGTGGACTTCTTCGCTCATAGTCAGCGACGTGTGCATCCTTTGGTTGGTCACTGTGCACGCTAGGTACACTGTGCCACTATTTGTCGAAAACCTTTGTACTTGCTAGTTGATAACTAGTGTTCCCAACCCATGGTTTCCCCCAATGACCATTTGTGACTCGTGTTATGAGTTTTCAACCTTGACCACACACCGTGAAATCCGTTTGGTCATGGTTTATGACATATGCCCACTTTGGTTTGTCACTGTACATGGTTACCACGCTGTGTCATTACGTATCGAAGGTCTTTGTGCTTTCTTGTTGACAGCTAGTGTTCCCAAACCATTGTTAGCCTCCTCTCACTATCTGTGACTCGTGTTGTGAGTCGTAAATGTTGACCACATGAAGTGAAATTCCTTGTTCATTGTCAGTGACATATGCATACTTTGGTTGGTCATTGTGCATTGTAGCCACACTGTGCCACTACATATTGAAGGTATTTGTACTTGCTAGTCGATAAATAGTATTCACAAACCATTATCTTCCACCCTGACCATTTGTGACTCGTGTTATGAGTTGCCAGAGTTTACCACACTTAGTGACATTATTTGGTCATTGTCAGTACATATGCCTACTTTGGTTGGTCATCGTGCATGGTATCCACACCGTGCCACAACGTGTTGAAGATCCTTGTGCTTGCTATTTAATACTTGGTGTTCCCAAACCATTGTTTCCCCCTTTGACCATTTGTGACTCGTATTATGTGTTGTCAACGTTGACCACACACAGCGGATTTCTTCGGTCAACGGGAGTACATATGCCTACTTTGGTCGGTCATTGTGCATGGTAGCCACACCATGCTACTACCGACTGAACGTTGTTGTACTTGCTAGTTGATAAATGCTATTCCCATGGCATTGTTTCCTCCCCTGACCATTTGTGACTCGCGTTATGCTTGGTCAAAGTTGACCACCTGTATTGAAATTCTCTGATCATAGTCAGTGACATTTGCCTAGTTTGGTTGTTTGGTGTGCATATTGGCCACACCGTGCCACTACGTATTGCAGGACGTAGTGGACGTTGTGGACGTAGTGGACGTAGTGAACGTTTTGTGTCCATTTCTCTGACACAAATCTGTCCTCCAGGTCGTCCACGGAACATCCCTCTAGGGGGGTGGGAGGGAGTATTCCAGTAAAGGCACCTACGTGTAACAAATTAACAGAAACCGACCTGGTGTCAAAGGGAGAAACCTTTTGCTATTTATTGACTAGCAAGTACAAAGACATTCAACAAGTAGTGGAACGGTCTGGCTACCATGCACAATGACCAACCAGATTAGGCATGTGCCACCTACCATGACCAAAAAAGTTTACTATGTGTGGTCAACTTTGACAACCCATGATATGGGACACCAATTGTCAGAGGGGGAAACAATGGTTTGGGAATACTAGATACCAACTAGCAAGTACAACGACATTCAGTCAGTAGTAGCACGGTGTGGCTACCATGCACAATGACCGACCAAAGTAGGCATATGTATTGCCTTTGACCAAAGAAATCCACTGTGTGTGGTCAACGTTGACAGCTCATAATACGAGTCACAAATGGCCAGAGGGGGAAACAATGGTTTGGGAGTACCAGGTATCAAATAGCAAGAACAAGGAACTTCGATACGTTTTGGCACGGTGTGGATACCATGCACGATGACCAACCAAATTACGCATATGTCACAGACCATGACCAAATAATGTCACTAAGTGTGGTAAACTTTGTCAACTCACAACACAAGTCACAAATGGTCAGGGTGGAAGATAATGATATGTGAATAATAGTTATCGACTAGCAAGTACAAATACCTTCAATATGTAGTGGCACAGTGTGGCTACAATGCACAGTGACCAACCAAACTATGCATATGTCACTGACCATGAACAAAGATTTTCACTTCATGTGGTCAATGTTGACAACTCACAACACGAGTCACATATATTCAGAGGGCGTAAAGATGATTTGGGAACACTAGCTATGAACAAGAAAGCACAGAGACCTTCAATAGGTAGTGACACGGCGTGGTAACCATGTACAGTGACAAACCAAAGTAGGCATATGTCACTAACCATCACCAAACGATTTTCACAGTGTGTGGTCAATATTGAAAACGCATATCACGAGTCACAAATGGTCAGAGGGGGAAAAAATGGGTTGGAAACACTAGTTATCAACTAGCAAGTAGAAAGATTTTCAACAAGTAGTGGCACGGTGTGGCTAGCGTGCACAGTGACCAACCAAAGGATGCATATGTCCTTGACTATGCCCGAAGAAGTCCACTATGTGTGGTCAACATTGAAAACTCATAACACGAGTCACAAATGGTCAGAGGGTGAGACAATGGTTTGGGAAGACTATGTATTGACTAGAAAGGACAAAGAAATTCGATACGTAATGGCACGGTGTGGCTACTATGCACACCAAACAACCAAAGTAGGCATATGTCACTGACCATCACGAAAGAATGTAAGTATGTGTTGTCAATATTCACCAACCATTACACGAGTCAAAAACGGTCAGAGGGGGAAACAATGGTCTTCGAATATCAGTTCTCAACTAGCAAGTACAGCGACCTTCAATCAGTATACGCACGGTGTGGCTACCATGCACAATGACCAACCAAAGTAGGCATATGTACTGCCTTTGACCAAAGAAATCCGCTGTGTGTGGACAGCGTTGGCATCTCATAATACGAATCAAAAATGGTCAGAGGGGGAAACAATGGTCTGGGAACATCAGGTATCAGCTAGCAAGCACAAGGACCTTCAACAAGTTTTGGCACGGTGTGGATGGCATGCACGATGACCAACCAAAGTAGGCATATGTCACTGACCATGACCAAATAATGTCACTAAGTGTGGTAAACTTTGACAGCTCAGAACATGAGTCACAAATAGTCAGAGTGGAAGACAATGGTTCGTGAATACTAGTTATTGAGTAGCAAGTACAAATACCTTTAATATGTAGTAGCACATCGTGGCTAACATGCACAGTGACCAACCAAAGTATGCATATGTCACTGACCATGACCAACAAATTTTACTTCATGTGGTCAGCGTTGACAGCTCACAACACGCGTCACAGAAAGTCAAAGGGGGGGGGAACAGTGGTTTGGGAACACTAGCTATTAACTAGAGAGCACAGATACCTTTAATATGTAGTGACACGGCGTGGTAACCATGTGAAGTGACAAACCAAAGTAGGCATGTATCACTAACCATGACCAAACAAATTTCACCGTGTGTGGTCAATATTGAAAACTCATAACACGAGTCACAAATGATCAGAGGGGGAAACAATGGGTTGGAAACACTAGTTGTCAACTAGAAAGTACGAAGAACTTCAACAAGTATTAGCTCGGTTTGGCTAGCGTACACAGTGACCAACCAAAGGATGAATACGTTACTGACTATGAGCGAAGAAATCCAGTATGCGTGGTCAACATTGACAACGCATGATACAAGTCACAAATGGTGAGAGGGAGAGACAATGGTTTGGGAACCCTGTGCATGGACTGGAAAGGACAAATAACTTCAATACCTAGTGGCACGGTGTGGCTACTATGCACACCAAACACCGAAACTAGGCATATGTCACTGACCATGACCAAATAATTTCAACATGAATGGTCAACGTTCACCAACCATAACATGAGGCAAAAATGGTAAGAGGGGGAAACAATGGTCCGGGAACATCAGTTCTCAACTAGCAAGTACAGCGCCCTTCAATCAGTAGTAGCACGGTGTGGCTACCATGCACAATGACCGACGAAAGTAGGCATATGTACTGCCTTTGACCAAAGAAATCCGCTGTGTCTGGTCAACGTTGACAACTCATAATACGAGTCACAAATACTCAGAGGGGGAAACAATTATTTGGAAACACCAGGTATCAACTAACAAGCACAAGGACCTTCAATACGTTGTGGCACGGTGTGGATACCATGCACGGTGACCAACCATGGTATGCGTATGTCACTGACCATGACCAAAGAATGTCACCATGTGTGGTAAACTTTGACAGCTCATAACACGAGTCACAAATGGTCATAGTGGAAGATAATGGTTTCTAAATACTAGTTATGAACTAGCAAGTAAAAATACCTTCAATATGTAGTGGCATACTGTGGCTAATAATGCACAGTGACCAACCAAAGTATGCATATGTCACTGACCATGACCAAAGAATGTCACCATGTGTGGTAAACTTTGACAGCTCATAACACGAGTCACAAATGGTCATAGTGGAAGATAATGGTTTCTAAATACTAGTTATGAACTAGCAAGTAAAAATACCTTCAATATGTAGTGGCATACTGTGGCTAATAATGCACAGTGACCAACCAAAGTATGCATATGTCACTGACCATTAGCAAAGAATTTCACTTCATGTGGTCAATGTTGACAACTCTCAACACGGGTCACAGATATTCAGAGGTGCTAACAACGGTTTGGGAACACTAGCTATCAACTAGAAAGCACAAAGACCTTCGATACCTAGTGACACGGCGTGGTAACCATGTACAAGGACAAACCAACGTAGGCATTTGTCACTAACCATGACCAAACGGATTCCACAATGTGTGGTCAACGTTGAAAACTCATAACACGAGTCACAAATGGTCAGTGGGGGAAACCATGGGTTGGGAACACTAGTTATCAACTAGCAAGTAGAATGAACTTCAACAAGTAGTGGCACGGTGTCACTAGCATGCACAGTGACCAACCAAAGGATGCATATGTCACTGACTATGACCGAAGAAGTCCACTATGTGTGGTCAACATTGACAACTTATAACACGAGTCACAAATGGTCAGAGGGAGAGACAATGGTAGAGGAACCCTATGTATCGACTAGACAGGACAAAGAACTTCGATACGTAGTGGCACGGTGTGGCTAATATGCACACCAAACAACCAAACTAGGCATATGTCAATGACCATGACCAGAGAATTTCAATATGGGTGGTCAACGTTGACCAACCATAACACGAGTCACAAACGGTCAGGGGAGGAAACAATGCTATGGGAATATCAGTTCTCAACTAGCAAGCACAACGACCTTCAGTCAGTAGTAGCACGGTGTTGCTACCATGGACAATGACCGAGCAAAGTAGGCATATGTACTGGCTTTGACCAAAACAATCCGTTGTGTGTGGTCAACGTTGACAACTCATAATACGAATCGCAAATGGTCAGAGGGTGAAGTAATGGTTTGGGAACACAAAGTATCAAATAGCAAGCACAAGAAGCTTCAATACGTTGTGGCACGGTGTGGGTCCCATGCACGATGACCAACCAAAGTAGGCATATGTCACTGACCATGACCAAATAATGTCACTAAGTGTGGTAAACTTTGACAGCTCATAACATGAGTCAGAAATGGTCAGGGTGGAAGATATTGGTTTGTGAATACTAGTTATCGACTAGCAAGTACAAATGCCTTCTATATGTAGTGGCATAGTGTGGTTACAATGCAAAGTGACCAACCAAAGTATGCATATGTCACTGACCATGAACGTCTACGTTTACAACTCACAACACGTGTCACAGATAGTCAGAGGGGACTAACAATGGTTTGGGAACACTATCTGTCAACAAGAAAGCACAAAGACCTTCGATACGTAATGACACGGCGTGGTAACCATGTACAATGACAAACCAAAGTAGGCATATGTCACAAACCATGACCAAACGGATTTCACAGTGTGTGGTCAACGTTGAAAACTCATAACACAAGTCACAAATGGTCAGTGGGGGAAACCATGGGTTGGGAACACTAGTTATCAACTAGCAAGTAGAAAGATTTTTCAACAAGTAGTGGCACGGTGTGGCTAGCGTGCACAGTCACCAACCAAAGGATGCACACGTCACTGACTATGACCGGAGAAGTCCACTATGTATGGTCTACATTGACAACTCATAACACGAGTCACAAATGGTCAGAGGGGAAGACAATGGGTTGAGAACCCTATGTATCAACTAGAAAGGACAAAGAACTTCAATACGTAGTGGCACCGTGTGGCTACTATGCACACCAAACAACCAAACTAGGCATATGTCATCGACCATGATGAAAGAATTTCAATATGGGTGGTCAACATTCACCAACCCTAACACGAGTCACAAACGGTCAGAGGGAGAAACAATGGTCTGTGAATATCAGTTCTCAACTAGCAAGTACAGCGACCTTCAATCGGCATAACCACGGTGTGGCTACCATGCACAATGACTGACAAACGTAGGCATATGTACTACCTTTGACCAAAGAAATCCGCTATGTGTGGTCAGCGTTCACAACTCATAATAGGAGTCAGAAATGGTCAGAGGGGGAGACAATGGTTTAAGAAGACCCGGGATCAACTAGCATGCACAAGGACCTTCAATAATTTGTCGCAGGGTGTGGATACCATGCAGGATGACCAACCAAAGTAGGCATATGTCACTGACCGTGACCAAATAATGTCACTAAGTGTGGTAAACTTTGATAAGTCATAACACGAGTCACAAATCATCAGGGTGGAAGTTAATGGTTTGTGAATACTAATTATCAACTAGCAAGTACAAATGCCTTCAATATGTAGTGGCACAGCGTAACTACCATGTACAGTGACCAACCAAAGTATGCATATGTCACTGACCATGACCAACGAATTTCACTTCATGTGGTCAGTGTTGACAACTCACAACACGAGTCACTGATAGGCATACGGGGGTAACAATGGTTTGGGAACACTAGCTATGAACTAGAAAGCACAAAGACCTTCTATATGCAGTGACACGGCGTGGTAACCACGTATAGTGACAAACCAAACTAGGCATATGTCACTGACCATGACCAAAGAATTTCAATATGGGTGGTCAACTTTCACAACCCATAACATGAGTCACAAATGGTCAGAGGGGAAAAACATGGTTTCAAAACACTATGTATCTTCTATCAAGTACAAAGATTTTTTGTATTGATTGGCATGGTGTGGCTACCGTGCACAATGTCCTATCCAAGTAGGCATACATCACTGCTCATGACCAAAGAAGTTTAGTGTGTGTGGTCAAAGTTCACAACTCATAATACAAGTCAAAAACGGGCAGATGGAGAAACAATGGTTTGGGAATAATCGGTATCGACTAGCAAGTACAACGACCTTTGATAAGTGGTGGCACGGTGTGGCTACCATGCACAATGACCAACCAAAGCATGCTTGTGTCACTGAATATCATAAAAAGAGTTTCACTGTGTAGTAAACTTTCCTTCTTACGGCTGGTCAATCGGAGCAATGGTTGTGAGGTTATTAAAGCTCGAAGTTACAAAATTTGAAATTCCATCTGCGTAAATGTTTTATGATTAAACTAACTTTGTTATCATTCATACATTTTAAAAGTACCCTCTAATCGTACACCACCTTATTTTATGCCCTTTAACCATAGGAACCCTTTTAATGTCACTTGGACATCATATTAACACCATGTGAGTTGGCTTAGTGCTTATAGAGTTAGATTCTAGAGCGGTAGGTCCTGGGTTTGAATCCTCGTACGCGCAATATAGAATAGGCTCGTGACCTGGGGGGAGGGAGCGACAGTGTTGTGATACCTAAAATCCACCTTCGAGCGTAAGCCGTTGGTGGGTAGGGGGGGTGTCATAATGCGGTCGCAAATCTGTCCTCCAGGTCGTCCACGGAACATCCCTCTAGGGGGGTGGGAGGGAGTATTCCAGTGAAGGCACCTACGCATAACAAATCAACAAAAACCAACCTGGTGTCAAAGGAAGAAACCTTTTGCTATTTATTGAATATCAAGTACAAAGACTTTCAACAAGTAGTGGAACGGTGTGGCTACCATGCACAATGACCAACCAGATTAGGCATGTGCCACCTACCATGACCAAATAATTGTACTTTGTGTGGTCAACGTTGACAACCCATAATATGGGTCACGAATTGTCAGAGGGGGAAACAATGGTTTGGGAAAACTACATACCAACTAGCAAGTACAACGACCTTCAGTCAGTAGTAGCATGGTGTGCCTACCATGCACAATGACCGGCCAAAGTAGGCATATATACTGCCTTTGATGAAAGAAATCCGTTGTGTCTCGTCAACATCGACAACTCATAATACGAGTCATAAATGGTCAGAGGGGAAAACAATTATTTGGGAACACCAAGTATCAAATAGCAAGCACAAGGAGCTACAATACGTTGTGGCACGGTGTGGATACCATGCACGATGACCAACCAAGGTATGCATATGTCACTGACCATGACCAAAGAATATCACCATGTGTGGTAAAATTTGACAGCTCATAACACGAGTCAAGAATGGTAAGGGTGGAAGATAATGGTTTGTGAATACTAGTTATCGACTAGCAAGTACAAATACCTTCAATATGTAGTGGCACAGTGTGGCTACAATGCACAGTGTCCAACCCAAGTACGCACATGTCACTGACCATGACCAAAGAATATCACCATGTGTGGTAAAATTTGACAGCTCATAACACGAGTCAAGAATGGTAAGGGTGGAAGATAATGGTTTGTGAATACTAGTTATCGACTAGCAAGTACAAATACCTTCAATATGTAGTGGCACAGTGTGGCTACAATGCACAGTGTCCAACCCAAGTACGCACATGTCACTGACCATGAACAAAGAATTTCACTTCATGTGGTCAATGTTGACAACTCATAACACGATTCACAGATATTCAAAGGGGGTAACAATGGTTTGGGAATGCCAGCTATCAACAAGAAAGAAAAGAGACCCTCAATACGTAGTGACACGGTGTGGTAACCATGTACAGTGACAAACCAAAGTAGGCACATATCACTAACCATGACCAAAAGAATTTCACAGTGTGTGCTCAACGTTGGAAACGCATAACACGATTCACAAATGGTCAGAGGGGGAAACAATGGGTTGGGAACACTAGTTATCAACCAGCAAGAAGACAGATTTTCGACAAGTAGAAGCATGGTGTGGCTAGTGTGCACAGTGACCAACCAAAGGATGCATATGTCCTTGACTATGACCGAAGAAGTCCACTATGTATGGTCAACATTGAAAACTCATAACACGAGTCACAAATGGTCAGAGGGCGAGACAATGGTTTGGGAACCCTATGTATCGACAAGGACAGACAAAAAAATTCAATACGTAGTGTTACGGTGTGGCTACTATGCACAGCAAACAACCAAAGTACGCATATGTCACTGACCATGACCAAGGAATTTCAATATGGGTCGTCACCATTCACTAACCATTACACGAGTCACAAACGGCCAGAGGGGGAAACAATGGTCTGGGAATATCAGTTCTCAACTAGCAAGTACAAGGACCTTCAATCAGTATAAGCACGGTGTGGCTACCATGCACAATGACCGACCAAAGTAGGCATATATACTGCCTTTGACCAAAGAAATCCGTTGTGTGTTGACAGCGTTGACAACTCATAATACGAATCACAAATGGTCAGAGGGGGAAACAATGGTCTGGGAGCATCAGGTATCAACTAGCAAGCACAAGGACCTTCAACAAGTTGTGGCACAGTGTGGGTGCCATGCATGATGACCAAGCAAAGTAGGCATATGTCATTGACCATGACCACATAATGTCACTAACTGTTGTAAACTTTGACAGCTCATAACACGAGTCACAAATGGTCAGAGTGGAAAACAATGGTTCGTGAATACTAGTTATCGTGTACCAAGTACAAATACCTTCAATTTGTAGTGGCACAGCGTGGCTACCATGTATAGTGACCAACCAAAGTATGCATATGTCACTGACCATGACCAACGAATTTCACTTCATGTGGTCAGCGTTGACAACTCACATTACAAGTCACAGATAGTCAAAGGGGGGTAATTGTCCTCCATCCCAGCTTTCAACTAGAAAGTACAAAGACCTTCAATACGTAGTGACACGGCGTGGTAACCACGTACAGTGACAAACCAAACTAGGCATATGTCACTGACCATGACCAAAGAATTTCAATATGTGTGGTCAGCTTTCACAGCCCATAACATGAGTCACAAATGGTCATAGGGGAAAAACATGGTTTCAAAACACTATGTATCTTCTAGCAAGTACAAAGATTTTTTGTATGTATTGGCACGGTGTGGCTACCGTGCACAATTACCTATCCAAGTAGTTCAGCTTCTGGTTGTCGGTTCCTTGGCCGTTGAATACTAGCGTGAGTGCTGACTCAGCCTCTTCCTTCCAGTTCAGGGCCGCCGTGCCCTCTTCTCCATTGAAACGGCGCAACTGCACCGCACTTCTGGCCGCCATTGCACGTGGCACCGCACTCGGGTAAGACAAACCAGTCGGTGTCTCGCAACACGGTTGCTCGGATCTGCTCACAGGAACCGGAGGATCAATGCGCAGCGGAGTGATTAAACCTGGTCCCCACAAGAGCCGCGAGCCCTCAAAGCCTCAGTTGCAGTACCACCGCTGGACTCGTTCCGGTGTGACCTCCTCGGTCCTTGGCGAGGCTCCAACCTCCCAAGACTTAGAGCGTCCAATGCCCGGGCAACGACGTCCACGCTTGGTGCGCCACCTACCAACCTTGCGCTCCAATGGAGCTGCGCCAGCTTCCTCGAAAAAGGCAATCAGCCAGAAGGCCTTCTGCTCTGATACCAGATGATCTACCCCCAGAAAACTTCTGGAAGGCGACCACTTCTCCAACACAACTCTAGAATTCTCCTTTCACAAGTTGAGAGCTCTCTCCTCTCACAACTCCTTGGAAACTGGGAACTTGAGCCAAAGTCCAAATGGAAGACAATTGGAACTCAGAATACGTTAATGAACCAAGCAACACAATGGGCTATGTATAGCCTTTGGGCCTAGAGCCCCACGCTCGACGAACAAACTCGTCGTACACACGCAAAAGCATCCTAGTGACAAGATGACACACCATGTCCCGTGCTCTCACACTCTCACACACACAAAATTGTGAGTACTCCGTGTCTCGTACTCTCTTCTCACAAAGTCGAGTGCACCGTGAGTCACACTCCCACACATGCGAGCGTCGACGCTCCACAAACTTCCATGCTCAATTAGGAGATTTCGTGTTACACATACACTTTGTACATAATGATTGTGCATACACTTTGTGCATAAACGTTGTGCATAAACTTTGTAGATACACTTTGTGAATAAACTTTGTGCATAAACTTTGTGCATAAATATAGTGCATAAACTTTGTGCATAACCTTTGTACATGAACTTTGTGCATAAACTTTGTGCATAAACTTTGTGCATAAACCTTGTGCATAAAATGTGTGCATAAACTTTGTACTTTCTGCATAAACTTTCTGCATAAACGTTGTGCATATAATTTGTGCAAAACCTTTGTGCATAAAACTTGTGCATAAACCTTGTGCATAAACGTTGTGCATAAGCTTTGTGCATAAACTTTGTGCGTAGACTTTGTGCATAAACTTTGTGCATACACTTTGTGCATAAATGTTGTGCAAAAACTTTGTGCATAAACTCTGTGCATAAACTTTGTGCATAAACTTTGTGCATAAACTTTCTGCATAAACTTTGTGCATACACTTTGTGCATAAACGTTGTGCATAAACTTTGTGCATAAAGTTTGTGCATAAACGTTCTGCACAAACTTTGTGCATAAACTTTGTGCATAAACTTTGTGCATAACTGTTGTGCATAATGTTTGTGCATAAACGTTGTGCATAAACTTTGTGCATAAAATTTGTACATACACTTCGTGCATAAACGTTGTGCATACACTTTGTGCATAAACTTTGTGCATAACCTTTGTGCGTAAAGTTTATGCATAAACTTTGTGCATAAACGTTTTGCATAAACTTTGTGCATAAACGTTGTTCATAAACTTTGTGCATAAACGTTGTGCACAAACATTGTGCATAAACTTTGTTCATACAATTTGTGCATAAACTTTGTGCATAACCTTTATGCATAAACGTTGTGCATAACCTTTGTGCATAAACTTTGTGCATAAACTTTGTGCATAAACTTTGTGCATAACCTTTGTGCATAAAATTTGTGCATAAACGTTGTGCAAAAACGTTGTGCATACATTTTGTGCATAAACTTTGTGCATAAACTTTGTTCATAAATTTTTTGCATAAACCTTGTGCATACAATTTGTGCATAAACGTTTTACATACACTTTGTGCATAAACTTTGTGCATAACGTTTGTGCAAAAACTTTGTGCATAAACGTTGTGCATAAACTTTGTGCATACAATTTGTGCATAAACGTTGTGCATAAACTTTGTGCATAAACGTTGTGCATAAACGTTGTGCATAAACTTTGTGCATAAAATTTATGCATAAACTTTGTGCATGAACTTTGTGCATACACATTGTGCATAAACGTTGTGCATAAACTTTGTGCATAAACTTTGTGCATAAACTTTGTGCATAAACCTTTTCCATAAACTTTGTGCACAAACTTTGTGCATAAACTTTGTGCATAAATGTTGTGCATAAACTTCGTACATAAACTTTACACATAACATTCGTGCAAAAACCTTGTGCATAAACGGTGTGCAAAATATTCATGCATAAACTTTGTGCATAAACTTTGTGCATAAACATTGTGCATACACTTTGTGCATAAACTTTGTGTATAAACGTTGTGCAAAAACTTTGTGCAAAAACTTTGTGCATAAACCTTGTGCATGAAATTTGTGCATAAACGTTTTGCATAAAATTTGTGCAAGAGCTTTGTGCATAAACAATGTGCATAATGTTTGTGCATAAACGTTTTGCATAAACTTTGTGCATAAACTTTGTGCATAAACTTTGTGCATAGACTTTCTGCATAAAGTTAGTGCATAATCCTTGTGCATAAACTTTGTGCATAAACTTTGTGCATAAACTTTGTGCATAAACGTTGTGCAAAAACTTTGTGCAAAAACGTTGTGCATAAACTTCCTGCATAAACTTTGTCCATAAACTTTGTGCATAATGTTTGTGCATACACTTTGTGCATAAACGATGTGCATAAACTTTGTGCATAAACTTTGTGCATATACTTTGTGAATAAACTTTGTGCATACACTTTGTGCATAAGCTTTGTGCATAAACGTTATGCATAAACGTTGTGCATAAACTTCGTGCAAAAACATTGTGCATAACCGTTGTGCATATACTTGGTGCATAAACTTTGTGCATAAACTGTGTGCATAAACATTTTGCAAAAACTTTGTGCATAAATGATGTGCATACATTTTGTGCATAAACTTTGTGCATAAACTTTGTGCATAAACTTTGTGCATAAGCTTTGTGCATTAACTTTGTGCATAATCTTTGTGCATAAGCCTTGTGCATAAACTTTGTGCATAAACTTTGCGCATGAACTTTGTGCATTAACGTTGTGCATAAACTTTGTGCATACACTTTGTGCATACACTTTGTGCATAAACGTTGTGCTTAAACCTTGTGCATTCAATTTGTCCATAAACGTTGTGCATAAACTTTGTCCGTAAACGTTCTGCATAAATTTTGTGCATACAATTTGTGCATAAACTTTCTGCATAAACTTTGTCTATAAACTTTGTGCATAAACGTTGTTCATAAACTTTGTGCAAAGACTTTGTGCATGAACTTTGTGCATAAACGTTGTGCATAAACATTGTGCATACAATTTGTGCATAAACGTTATGCATAAACTTTGTGGATAAACTTTGCGCATAAACGTTTTGCATAAACCTTTTGCATAAACCTTGTGCATAACGTTTGTGCATAAACGTTGTGCATAAACTCTGTGCAAAAACGTTGTGCATAAACTTTGTGCATAAACTTTGTGCATAAAAGTTTTGCATACACTTTGTGCATAAACTTTGTGCATACATTTTGTGCATAAACGTTGTGAATAAACTTTGTAGATAACCTTTGTGCATAAACTTTGTGCATAAACTTTGTGCATAAACATTGTGCGTAAAAATTGTGCATAAACGTTGTGCAGAAATTTTGTGCATAAACTTTGTCCATAAACGTTGTGCGTAACATTTGTGCATAAACTTTGTGCATAAACCTTGTGCATGAACCTTGTGCATAAACGTTGTGCATAAACGTTGTGCATAAATTTTGTGCATACACTTTGTGCATAAATGTTGTGCGAAAACTTTGCTTATACACTCTGTGCATAAACGTTGTGCATAAACTTTGTGCATAAACTTTTGCATAAACGTTGTGCATATATTTTGTGCATAAACTTTGTGCATAAACTTTGTGCATAAATGTTGTGCATAAAGTTTGTGCATAAACGTTGTGCATAAACTTTGTGCATAAAAGTTTTGCATACACTTTCTGCATAAACATTGTGCATACACTTTGTGCATATACTTTGTCCATAAACTTTGTGCATAAACTTTATGCATAAACTTTGTGCATAAATGTTTTGCATAAACTTTGTGCATAAACGTTGTTCATAAACTTTGTGCATAAACGTGGTGAATAAACCTTGTGCATAAACTTTGTGCATGAACTTTGTGCATAAAAATTGTGCATAAACGTTGTGCATAAACTTTGTGCATAAACTTAGTGCATAAACTTTGTACATAAACTTTGTGCATAAACTTTGTGCATAAAC